>DWQT01001689.1:0-16005 GCA_018244895.1 Myscelus amystis hages
TAATGAATCATAATAGTGCTGGCTTCCACGACATAATAAATATCTTTAATTGCATCTAAAATTAAACATTACTAGAAATGTTCCTTACAGGCGAGAACGATGGAAAACGCATAGTCGCATATTTATTGTTTTGTGTTATTAGTTTTAGACGAAGTCAATAAAACATAAATCGTCTTAAAATCGATTCACAATGAATGAATGAATGAATGAATAGAAGTGATTGTACAGACACAATGGTCGAATGAATATATAAACCTATTAATGTTTCTTATCAATATTTTGGAAATTGCCCGTTCAAATGCGGCCCTGTTCATTTTTGACATTCGATGCGGGCGTCAAAGAGGGCTTCCAATATATTTTAAGTACAAAGTAATATTTGAACAATTTGAACAATTAACTGTTGAGGTTCAAATAAACCCCGTTTTTATCAACTTATGCAATATTATCATATTATATGCTAATTTTTGCAATATGCTAATTAGGATTCAGATGTTGTGAGACGTATAAACATAATATAATTATTATTATTAACTAGTAAATCGTGTTGTTGCTAGTCAATATCTTTATTAATTAACTAGCTGTGCCCGCAACTTTGTCCGCGTTTGAATGAATGAAACAAAAAAGTTATTGTTTAGTTATTATTTTATGTAATTCTAAGGAAAGCCTAAGCCTAAGTCGAGCTTAAGTTACTCCTAATTACATCAGCTGTCTGCTATTGAAAGTCCCGTCAAAATCGCTCCAGCCGTCCGTCCCAGAGATTAGCCGAAACAAACAGACAGGCACACAAAATTTTTAATCAATGTTATTTTGATATATGTGTATTGTGTACATAAATACGCATTTAGTAAAAACGCGGCTATTTTAATATAACAGACAGACACTACAATTTTATTTGTATAAATTCAAATCGCAATTTATGAGCCTGAAAGCTCGCGGCGACTATAACATTTGAGATTCGGGTGAGTTTCGTTTGATTGAGCGGAGTCGATATGAATTATGAGCCAGTGTCATTGCCACTGCCTTTGCTGACGAACTCACGCAGGCCCCGGTTTTCCTCGCCGACGTCAGCACCTGAGGTCGACTGCGCAATGCTACCTTGGTTTACGTTATACGAAGAAAGTTTAAGCATTGGTTCCATTAGCTTGGTTCAGCGGTTGGACTGTTTAGTCAAGATCGTGGGTCCATGTTTGTTTCGTAGTGTAATAAATTCTATGAACGTATTATACTCTGCTAATAGAGTGTAAATGCCGTTAGTTATTGCAGTAAACATATTTTTTTTATTTCAGTTGTCTAATAATTATGTCGTGTATTGAGACATCAATTGTTGTTTCACATTCAGAGATTTAGTATTTAAATAAATAATAGTTAAAAAAACTAAGGAACACGTTATATCGAAATACCAAACCAAAAATAAAGAATAAATTCAAATTAAGAACAGTGTAAATGAGATGTACAATAAAAACAAAAGAAAACCATTTTAAATTTCGAATCATTTCGCTGTGAACGAAAAGCAAAAGCTTTTACACGTTTCCACGTTTCGTTGCCACGAGGTTGACAAACTAGAACTCGGACAGAACTTGCAGGTCGTGTGTATCACTTTCAACTGCTCCCTTCGATAAAGCTCCCTTAGCTTCGACAAAGACCAATTGATTCTTATCAACTGACACCGTGAAGAGAAGAGATAGAAGATCCTCACTCCGGCGGCTTTGGGTTCGAACCCGGCACGCACATCTCACTTGCGTTCATTTTATAATTATAAATTTAAAACTGTTGCATACTAAATAAATAAACATTTAATTCTATGTTTATCCTCTACTTTCTTATCTATTGTAATTGGACCATTATTACAGTGCAGAAAACACCCCTACATAATCACAATTTTCTATCACTACATAATCACAATATTATTCCTCTACATAATAACAGGTTTCTTTCTGTTAATCGGGGATTAGTTATCTTCTACTACGGTACAATGATCCGATGATCATAGCCACTGACAGTTCTATCAGTAAGAAACAGTGGGTTTCTCGTAGCAGTCATAAATCACGTAGCTCTGGCATGTATACGTTCCGTGTTCGTATTGGTAGCGTTTCGTGTCGCACGAAGCGAGTTCGGTGCAAAAGTCGCGTGTTCCTTTGTACTTGACACCTCGTGGCGGCAGCGCCAGAACAGCATGATAGAAATCTGAATGATTGTGCATCGAGTTGTTTTATATGTACCCACAAATAATAATTAATTAAACTAAATCCTAATCAACATAAAAGTATTATAAATAGTATATACTAAAATACTTTGTCTAAAGTAAGAGAATAAAGTAAAAGAACACTTTGTCTAAAAGATAAAAATAATAGAAATCTTTCAACTGCTGTACTCACTATGCTATGTTTATCGGCTGCCCGGTTACCATAACGCAGGCATTAATCAGCCCAATTTCCAATCGGATAGCCGCGTGTAGAATTAAAAACACTCTCTAATAGGGAATATCTGGATATATTCCCTTTACTTATACTTTAAGGGCACGAAAGGAGTAGATTACAGTAGTATTATTATGCTTTTCTAATAAATTGCTATGTTATAACAGTACAAATACTTTTTAACTTTACGTGTTCTGTTGACATAATGATAGAAATCAAATATAAAAATATAAAACTCTGGTTTATTACCGTTTCAATGTACAAATTGATTATATTATTAAAATAATAAAAAATATGTTAAAATGCCTATATTACCTATATTATATATGTAACTATTAACGGCTAGATAATTAACTAAATAATATAATGGTGAATGCAGTATATGTACGTTATAATTGAAAACATTAATATTTATGTGTTATACATAATATATTGTATTATGTAACTGAAGTCAAGGTTTATACCTAGACGGATAGCAGTACATAACTTGATTGGACATGTTTAAATAAGTTTGCTTGTGAATAAACAATATTAACAGGTTTCACTTAGTTCTTTATTCAAAGAGTTTTCTCCAGTTCAACTTGAGTTTCTATTTTTTTAAGAATCTACTATTGACAGACATTTAAGTTATGCCAAAATATCCGAATTATAAAATAATCTGGTTTCAAATTAGTTATTTCAATGCCGTTGTTATGGTAACCGGACAGCTAATAAACACATGTAAATATAAACGTGTTACGCAATGATTATATTACACCTTGTTCTGAGTGGGAATCGAACTCACGACCTCCGGTTTCGCAATCCCTCGCTAACCTCGACGAAGAAGAAAGAACATATTTTAGTTATTTTTAACTATTCTAATAACAGTCAACGTTATCTTTCGCATGTGTTGTTCTAATTATTATAATAATAAATGTTGTTATGTACCTTGTGCTTTGTAAGCAAGTTTGTACTTAGGGTTGTCGCTTTCAATGAAAATAACAAAATATTACTTAGCACTAAACTTTGTACAATAAAACTGGCGAGACAAAGAACGAAGTGTTATAAGGTTTATAAAAATACATTTAAATAGTTTGGTTTATTAAAATTTTTATGTACCAGTGGCAACCCTAGTGTCCGTGCGGCATGCAGCCTTCACAACAGCTGATTTCTACCCGTAAATAAAAACAACTTGATCTCGACAAAGGTCGTTCGAGTAGCCTACTTACGAATACAACGTAAAGTTGTTTTGAAATATTTCAAACTTTTGTTTATTAATTTGTATGCACAATACTCAAAAATAATACAGCCTTGTCTTAGAAGTGATATTTCCAGATCAATTTACCCAGGCCTTCAATTTAGCCTTCTTTTACTAAGCAACACAGAAATTCTTACACACAGAACGCTTAATAAAGAAGGTTTTCCTTAAAAAATGATTGATTTATTACGACTAGCCACATTGATATCGATGAAGTATAGATCTAGAGATCTGTAGATCACTATTGATCATTATTGCGTCCTCATTACGACCGAGCAAACACTCGTGGAATTGCAAAAGAGAAGTGTTACAATTTAAAAGCCAACACATTGCGAGTCAACAATGGACTTACGTGGTGGCAACTCACCACGGCGCGGATTACAAGCAATAATCCATTTTAAAACAACAGCAATAAGGTTCACGGTGCGCGACTTCGGTATCGTCATGTCATCTTAGATGTTCTAATTTTTTAATTCGAAGAGGTTCATTTGCGAGTGTAAAAGGGCTTCCGCAAAATATTCGAGTGACTCAGTAGAGACCTCAATTAGCGATGCACTTGGCTAAGCGAAAAAGGGTGAAACTTTGTTTTATAGTTTCATTCCGAGTTATAGGTGGATATGTAGATAACAAATAATATGTATTTATTGTACTTAATGTATATGTCTCTGTTGAAAGTTGTATGATAAAGTCAGATCCAAAAATGTATTGCCATTGTCACCGGACAGCTGATAAAGTTACATTACATGCAATTTACGTTATACTTATAAAGATAATAAGTAAATGTGGTCATTGCGGTAATTTTGATGCTTGGGAATCGAACCCACGAGCTACAGATAACAACAAGCTTCAAACTACTTCACCAATGGCAACTGTTTATATGAACTATGAAGAATACTTGAAGTGCTCTACCGAAGTGTCTAGGTCAGGCCGCTCGATTCAACATATTGATAAATAAAAGATAAAAACCAAGTAAGTGCACTTCTTGACAAAACATTTCACTTTCGTATCTACACTTATCGTTTATTTATTATATTATTATATGCATGCAATCCTTAAATAGAATATGTTAATCTTTGAGATAGCGGGAGTTGGTGTTGTAGGTATAAAATAGGCGATAAAAAATAAACTTTTTTAAAATTGCCAATCCGTTTCTTCGCCTGTTATAACTACGTTGTCCATGGTCTATTTTTTATCTGTCGTCTCGTCTGTTCGTTGCTACATCACGTTAATTATATAGGCTATTGCATGTACTCTGTTATTTTTAATTCTAAACCTTTCATGATATGTGCATCATGATTCATATTGGTTTTAAAGAACTTTATTGTGTTAAGAAATTAAAAAAAAAACAAATTTTGTAAAAATAATTTAACGATAACATACGAGTAGTAGAACTATTTCAGTAAACACGCTACAGGTTTAAGCACATGAAGATGAGTAAAATTCATGTTAAGGCCGGAAATAATTTCTTTTCATAAACACTAAATGTTACTAATGCGAATTACTTGAAAATGTTAGTCGAAACGCATTTTAGTGGTAAGGACTATACTAATGAGTTTAGTCATTAATTTTAGGCGACTCGTGCGAGTAATTTAACACATATCTGTCATCGCGTACGCAAATAGCTGCCCAGTTACGTGTATCGGATCGAAATATATCGAATAGGGTTGTCACATAAACAAAAAAAAAATATTTTCACTGTTGCACACGTAGCCAGTCTCCGCTTATAGTAGGTTTTGTGTGGCTACGTATCGCATTAGAAAACACAATTGACACATAGATTTTTTTTTTACTAAACACTTGAGCCACTGCAAAATAAAATATCGAAACAAGGATTTTCCAAAAACACTTTTATATCGGTACGTTTCAGCCGTGGCGACTTTTGCACGATGCCTACAAGAGTTGTTTACGCTCATATACATATGCATGCATGTATGTATGTACGTTATTGCGCATTACA
The DNA here is from genome assembly GCA_018244895.1 of Myscelus amystis hages. NCBI lineage: Eukaryota > Metazoa > Arthropoda > Insecta > Lepidoptera > Hesperiidae > Myscelus > Myscelus amystis. Next base: position 5,609 of record DWQT01001689.1, read on the forward strand.
TTTCGCGATCGATGTAAAATATACCGTAATAAATAATAAAATACGATTATCATACTGATATCGCGTTATCTACGACGCGGATAATTATGTAAATATGAATCTTGATAACGTTGGTTTTTTATGATCAAAAATAGGTATGAAAACGAGGTCTCTTGATGGCGAGTGAGGTCTAGAATTCATCCTGTCTAGATAGTGTCTATTTGCCCTTGTTTGCATAATAATAATCCTAATTTATACCCACATGTACATATCCTCACGTATGACATATCTGTCGGTGATAACACTTTCAATATATCATTATATTTTATGGAATGATTGATTAATTAATCTTTTGATATCATTTCAGTTGATGTTAACGTACCTAAAGAAAGTTATTATCTATTTATTAAGTATCATTATCATTTATTATTATTATCCACGGTTTTTTTTACATTTCTTTCTACATTTACACATGTGATTGAATTAAATACAGATAGGTTATTTTAAATTCAAGTCGCGATTGATTGAATATTAGCTTCTCATTGCGAGGGGTATGGGTTCAAAATGTTAACGTAAAATTGTAAACAATCTTATTATTACACATTCCATACGAAACGGTTGTATTCGTGTTGGTAGCCGCATAGGTATGTACGCTGACAGCCGGTCACAACACCTGTTTAACCCATCCACGTCAGTGGACAGTTTATTTAAATAACAATTGGATTTTGCGTCAAAGTGCCCATACAAAATCAGACCGTACTCGCTCGCGTCGACATTTACGTATGTAAAAGTACGCGTTTCTTTCTTTGGTTTTGTGCGACACATCGCTCAGTATAATAACATATTTTAATGACAATAATAATTTCTTAATAATATTCATCTCGCACGCAACTCTGATTTGCCACGTTTATACATTTCTTAGATTACTCACGTAAAACCCAAATTTCACAGCATTGCCCGCAAAGCCGTCGGTAACAATTAGCAGTAATATATTTTTAATAAAAGCGTCACTAAATTGTGTTTGAATTAACATCGTAACATCTTTACAAACAATAAGTTATACATACATAGATTTGCGACGCAAGCTGCGCGGTAAACATTCCAATCCATTATTTACCTGTAATATCAATAGCGTTTTTAAAAGAGCGGAATAAAACGGCTCTGTTGATTGATAACAGTTACATGAACGTTTCGATATAAACAATGCTGTTTAGCGGGGCGAGAAAATGCGTTGTTCTTTTGTTAACAATCGCGGTACACGAGCTAAGAAACATTGGCTTAAGGTGACAAACATCACGCATGGATCCGGCTCGAAGGACCAACAATGAGGACGCCACAATAACAAGCGGGCGGGCGGTCACGACTTGCGGTCGCTCTGCCTACCTCAAGGTTCAATACAGCTATTGTTTTGTTATATTCGGTCGCTTTGAAATTCTACCGTCTTCCTAAGGCCCTGCGCCCACTGTGACTTTTCGTCATCATGATTTTGTTGCTGTGATTATTGCCCATCATGCAAGCGACACTTGTGACGAGGGACTAAACAGTAGTAATTGCGTCACCTAAAGTACAGTCGATCTCCGATACTATTCCTTTCTCTATTGCTGTTTTGAGTGAGCGTACTCACGTATGTTTTCATGGCTTTCGACTAAGTGGCTAAAATATCACGGTGACAAAGAATCGCAGTGAGCACAGACCCTAACCGTGGTCGGGTGTATTTCATAAATATTGTCTCAATGTTAAACAAGATGGTTAGAGGTTAACCTCTAAGCCGGCGGCTGTGATAATTCTAAATTAATTCGTCTAAGGTCGAAATACAATGAGATTAAGAATCCAGATTATTTATGTAAGTAGGTTGGTTATTCGCTGAAATAAATTTGAAATAAGACACGAGTATCCACTGGCACAGTAGTTTCGACATAGATAATATTTTACACCGAACATTAATTAGCGTATAGATAATGATATGTCGAAAACGAAATCGTGAACATAAGGCGGCTGATTATAAAATGCTCAAACGTAATTCAATGATGAACGGTATAGCCGTACTCTGTATTTATGGCGTGTTCTCAATCGCTTCACGCTCGAATCGCCCGAATATCGATTCGAAACGACAATCGGCATTCCTAGACAAACAAAATGGCGTACCGTTGTTAAAAGTTCGCCGCGACCTTGAGTGTGTTATGTGATCTCGATCGGACATTTTAAGAACACGACACGACCTTAAAAACGGTTATACAACAATTTCTTCGCATCGGACATCCGCAAGTCGATTACCGCCGTACTCGTTACGTGCTATTGATATTTGCGTACAACTTTGAAAGATGCTTTCGATTTCAACATAGATTGCATTAGCATTCGCTCGTGACGGACGCGCTACGGAATACAGATTAGAAAGGTCAGTTTCATATTAGCGAGCATCGATTCAAACGATTCCCCGGCCTAATCGAAAAAAAACGCTCCAATTAACGCAACTGTTTAATAGGTCGGGTGACATTTACAAAAAAAATATCCGGCCCGCGTTATATGGATGGATGTTATAAAGCGGACGGAACGTAAGTTACGTTTCTTTATACGCCAGTCGCAACCCACATCTGGACGAGCGGCGTACTTTCGATTTCGTGAGGCCGGTAATTAGCATGGCCTCGGCATACGTGCGCGGCGTAACACGGAACGGAACTGGCTCGGCCGATCGCGCGGGATCCGTCGCGTTCTGAACGCGGGAAGGAATCCATTTTCACTTTCTTTTAAATTATATATGTGCTGCTAAATTCGTGTGCCTAGACCTCATTAATATTACGCGCGGTGTCGCTTTTGCGACGGGCGTACGGCGAAATCGAATCGAATTTTAGGCATAACACTATGCTAATTGGGTTGACATAACATTTTGAGGACTTAGCTGTTACCGAGCACGTATGACTTCTGTCGTTTAGCACTTTTAAAACGATTCGATTATATTTCAAATTCGGTGTTCGAATTTCGAATTTAGATCTTTGTCTATGAGCGTTATTGCACTCGCGTCAGATGCTAGGACTGGTTTCGAGCGAACTGCACGCCAGTATCGCAATGCGGTACTTCGCTAAACCGCACTTCGCAACATTAATCATGTTTCCTGCATATCGTAATCAATAATAACTAATTTGTCTACCAGTTACATCAAAGTAATATACATGTAAATGTCATGCCTTTAACGTGAACGCATAAAAAGCGTAGTAAGTGTTGCTGATTATGTTTTTTTTTTCATGTAAACTAATTGATTGTTTTACGATACATTTAATAAGTAAAAATACAAAACATTTTTTAATGATAACGCATACATCAAAGTCAAAACCGCATGCAAATGATTGATTTAATTTACTTATCTGTAATTTCTTTAAATATTTTGTTTTATCTGTACAGTGCAGCTATCTTGTTCTGACTTTTCCTGTACACATTAATTTTGTTACCATTCATTCGTTAAACAAAACTCAAGGCCTTTATTTTTTTACAAATTGAAAGTTGTACCGAAAACAGGTTTTCTTTTATTGGACGGCCATTTCCATATTAGCGAGCCGTTGGCGTTCAATAATGTGTAACCCATATTTGACATTCATTGTGAGAAATCTAGTTTATTTATAAATTGTAACACAATTCCACTTACGATATAAGCTATAATACATCGCATATACAATATCATAAACATTATATTGGCACTGTGTTACAGACAGAAATCTTCAGTTAAACAGTAATGTATTTTTGTGTATGAGCCACAGACGCATTATCATCAAACAGATGACCCAACTAGATGACAAATTTTATAACGCATAATACGTTTACTGATATCATTGCAATATGGCCATTTTAAAAACAAAAACAAATGAAAAAGTCTTCAGTTATCTCTTTGACCCTATATTACAATGTTGCTCGGTTCGCAACAGATACCTACAGACCCGCACATTCTCCGGACACAATAACTAATTAAGTAAAGCGAAGAAAACATGTTTGCATATCTCTATTTACATGAACTTTTACTGTTTTTATAGCGATTTGCGTGAAATTTATAGCCTATGCTATCTGTCCTTTAATATTCGTTTCATATAAAAACGCGACTATCAATGGAAACATAATAATGTTAATTGTCGTTTATAAAAAAAATATTGATTATGGTATTATAAAATGAATATATTTGATAACTAGCGATTTGGTCCGCTTTTTTACAATAATGGCTGCATGATCCGGTTGCCGAAGTCACTAACCTGTCGTTTATTTTTTGAACAAAAATGGCGTCCGTGTCACGGTCACAGCGACATGGACGGCGGATAACAATAAAATTGTCAGTGTCGATCTCGCCGATTGTGAAAAAAATAACGCTCGCTATAAATTCTTTATTCAAATCGTTCGATGCCTTTTTTCGCTTTGTTGATGATTACATCATTTAAATATGTGGGAACCGGGGACATTTATTGTCATGTACAAATGGGCGCGAATTTTACCAATTTTTTATCCGTTGCTAATATATTATGTTTGACGTTTTATATTTTCGATATTAGTGTTTGAAATTACTTTTATCATTTTGACGTTAAGTTTTAGAGCGGTTTTATGCAATTTTAATTGGGCAAAACTGTTTCATACAGTGTTGGTATATAGATTGGCCCTGACCGGGATAAACCTAGAAAAAGTGCACAAGCATTGCGAATAATAAGGATGTTAATAAAATTCCTTAGCAATGACGGCATTTTTCGTGACATTTAACGCGACACTGCTCAAGACGTAGACATAAAAGCGTCTGTATTGTAATAATCTGAGTAAATGGGGTTACAAACTCAAAATTCACCAGCTTTTAAGAAATACGTAACGTTTTATACAATTTTTGAATGTTTCTTTTATCTTTTAAATATTTAACGAAATATTAAACTCTTGTTAACCCACAAACGGTTAACAGTAATCAAATGTTTGCTGATACATTTATGACACAAACCCGAGTAGATAAATAAAATCCATTCCATTTTTTATCTCTCATTGTATCATATTGAAGTTTTATCGGCTTCCAGGCTTTCGGCCACTATCTATAAAAGCCGCTTTTGATCACGTGTTGCATATCCATTTGTATCTTTCTATTTATCACATTATTTTTCGAATGCATAATAGGATTATAATAAGTCACTACATAACATTAGTCTGTTATACTTTTAATCAGGTAACTATTTATTACTGCAGTTAAATACAGTTTCGTGTATAAATGGGGCTACCAACTGATCTAGTGAAGGGTTTTTAATCTACCAAATTCATTGTAATATGAGATAAGACACGTCGTATTACAAAAAGTCTCAAATGAAACCTAAAAATAAATGTTTATGATAACCTCATATGGGCCAACAATAGTGTTATTGCTCGTAATCTTTACAAGGATACATTTATTACCAATTACCAATAGGACGGCAAGACGAGATGTTTCGTAACAGAAATGCCCTTTAAAACGTTACCAAGGGCCGCGAGGAGGAAAACTGTGCTGGTCGTGTTGGCGCGCTGTCTGGCGCGGCGCATACTAAGCCCGCCCCAGTCACTTGAGGCTTGGCACTGGCCGAGCATCAATAAATCCTGAATGGACATCTCAAGGTCGGAAGCGGACGCAGTGAGGGTTTTATGAAGCGCAATGAAACCAAGTTTCAGCCACGAAAGGTTTTATGAAGCGACATGAATCCAAGTTTCAGCCAGGAAAGGTTTTATGAAGCGAAATGAAACCAAGTTTCAGCCACAAAAGGTTTTATGAAGCGAAATGAAACCAATTTTCAGCCACGAACGGTTTTATGAAGCGAAATGAAACTACGATTCAGCCACGAAAGGTCTGAATCAGACTGCTCCACACTGCTGATTAGATATATCTTTCTTATTGTATACGAAGACATCAATTATTTATATATTTATGATATAACTGGTATTCTATCGTATTTATAAATAAATAACTATTGTGAATACTCCGATGTTACAAATCGCTACATTGAAGATCGAGTTCATCTTTATTCATTTTCTATTTACTTATGCATAAAGAATGAACTTGATTTAATTGTCTTTAATTAATTCTAACCTTACCTATCAAAGGAAAAACAATGGAAATTTTTTATCTTCACCCGATATCATAGCGTAGGGGAAACAGCCTAAAACATGTCCATCGACAAAAAGGAGAAAACAAAAGAGGCTACCCATCTCTCTTTTATATACCATGCTAGACAAAGATGGGTCACTCGTTACTCTATTACTTGTTGGACTCGCCTACTCTGTATAATAACTCTATGGATATACTTGAAAGGTGCGCAGACGGGCGCTCGCGCGCGACATTGAGCCGTTACAAAACACGGCCCACATACCACGTGCATCCTGCATATTAGAAATAGAAAATGTTACACTTGCTATCAAGGATGCGGCGCTCACGATTCGCGGACGGTCGAGATTGAACTCATATATGATACTAACTGACCCGGCAAACGTAGCTTTGCCATATAAATTATAATTAACACCCCCGCAACCTCCCTAGCAGGTGGAATTTCGTAAAATCCGTTCTTAGCTGACCTCTACTCACCAAAAAGAATATGCCTACCAAATTTCAAGTCTCTAGATGTTCTGGTTCCAGAGATGTCGTTAGGAGTCAATATATCGCTGTAACTCTCCTACATATATATATATATATAATATGTATATAGATTATCTACACACTCCAGACCGTATCTTGCCGTTCTAAAGGCTTTCGATTGTTCTTTGGCAGTGATATTCTAGTGTTTTCAAATGCATAGATAATAGGTTCAAATGATGGCACGCACTGTAATTGTTTCTTGCTTTTTAGAACTTTAACTTAAAGGAAAACATCGCGAGGAAACCACATGCGAAGTTTGCCAATCCGCACTTTGTTAGTGTGGTAGATTAAAACCGAAATCCCCCATTGTGAGAGGGGATTAAAGTCCAACAGTGGGCTAAAAGACGCTACGGTATTACGCAATCCCGCCCCATATCGTCACTTAAAACTGTACCATCCACCGAAATCGATGTTCGCAATTCGAATCAATATTCGTATTCTTTTCGTAGCGACGTCCATTTTTAGTGTGGCCGTTGAAAACGCTAATGAATTCATCACACTTGTATAATTTATAGCGAATTAACACAAAGAATTCTCGGCTACGGAGCCAGGCGGACCGCGCGTGCGATCAGCGTAAAGATTGCGTGTACGCTTGTACTGGCATTTTACTCGGTGAGGAATTCCATCGAGCGCGTATTAGACGAGTAATCGTACTGTTCACTCGTTCATAGTAACACGATTCGAGTTCCTCGCAATATCTAGTTTTAATTCCTTTGTCAGTACGAAACTGGCCAGCGAGTTAGTCATAAAATGAGAGCTATATTAGGTATTCGCGGCTGCAAAACATAAATGAATGAAACCCCAAAAGATAACAGTCGAACCAATTAAATATTGATATGCCCGCGATAACAATACATTTTTGTTTTGTATGCAAAAAAACATTTCATTATTTTATCAGCATTCCCGTTTTCCTGCTATTCCCGTACCATGGCTTTTATGATTTTTATTTCGTATTCAAAAGATCGTTGCGAAATCAATAAAGATAATCATTTTCCTAACCACTTACGATGTTTCACAGCAAATACCATTATAAATGACTTTACAAGTAATCATTACGGAGATATAAAAGTATGTACACAATCAAATATGATATTGCATCAATGTATGTACGTAAACTGAAACATTAGTAGCACCGAAGAATGCTATAAAGATCTAGACACTAATAACATTACGTCATTTCGTTGACTGCGAACGGTTGAATGTGATAGTATTATAGCGTATTTATTTGAGTTATGACCATAGGATTTATTGGAGTTCCGTCAGATATAAATTATCTCTTTTTTGTAAATCTAATGACATTTTACTGGCGAAGAACACATTTGCGTTATTTGTACGACGAGCTCGGAAAAATATTCCATTTTCAAATAGAAGTTCGAAATTCAAACGAAAAGATTTTTGTACCACGCAGTAACTAGTTGAACGTAGTATGTACAGGGTTGCTAGTAGAACATGTTTCCCGCGATACCGAGGTAAATTAAATTTCTAGCTTTGTTTAGGAACTTAATAACACAAAGTCGAGGTTTTATAATACCAGCAATAACATCTATTATGAAAAACACTGAATGCTGTCAAAATTGGTGACATTTGAGAAACATGTTTCTAGAAAAAAAACGGACAATCTAATCCAATTATGGATTTTCCAAAACATTATCTCCCCGATAACGGCGCAGCTGCTTATGAGTTCGAAGCTGTAAATTATGCCAATATCTCGATTGCAATTTGTTTGTTGATTAACTTATGACGCGAAGGCAACTTTCATAAGGCCTTTGCCTGATAATTGGACTGATACACCGCAAATTATGATGAATCGATCCATCACGAACGATCGTCAAACATAATCACAACAATAATAATAAAATAATCAATGATATACAAATAAATAAAGCGAATAAACAATTATACAATGGTAATAAAACACTTTTAATCAGTGGCTATGGGTGCAAGCTGATTTTGTTTTCGACCCTACCGTAAATATACGCCTTTATACATCAAAAACTACCATTTTAATTAGTTTCCCTATCGAAGTTGCCATAGATTCGGCGCCGATTGCTCAGTGCCCGCGCGCAGGCTATATCAGCGTAACCGCCGTTCGCGTTCTCACGTAGTTTCCCACTCGATATAGCAACCGTGTCACAAACAGCTGATAAGGGAACCACTTCCGTCGAACCGCCGATGTTTTCACTCGACGCGCGATAGAAAACTCGAGCGTCAAACCAAAACGCGACGACGCCTGCCCTATGATAAAGTCTAATATTTAACAATCAAACGTCACTATCAAATACTTTTTCTATCTGGCAACAAGTAAACGCGTGTCTAACAACTTGAATTTTAAAAAAGTTACGAATATACTCTATTACTAATTGCTTTTATACTGGCTGTAGTAAATTAAAAAACATCCTCAGAACACTATAAAACAAGTTTAAATTTAGTTCAGTTATCAGTTGAATTGAATTCATGTCACTCGATATATCGGCCCGTAAACATCCTTATAACGGTTTGTTTATTGCTAATATATAATTTTGTGACGCTATAAATACACCGAATAACGGATAAACATGAATATTATGACGACAATAAAATCAAATGCATAACAGACTCCATGAGACGCTCCTAAGAAATAGAAAGTGGTGGATTTTAGAATTTTGTGAAACCGACGTTTTAATTATGAAACTCGAGGCGTACGGAGACGTTCGTAACGATAGAATAACGGACACTTTCCAAACATCGATCGGTGGATAGCTTTAATTGTAAATAACTGAATAACTGAATAACCTCATTAACAGTTGCATTTCCATCTGCAGCTGAGCGTACGATCGCGTACCGCGACAGCCGAATGCCGTCGCGTAAAAGCGCATATTTTCGAATTTACGCGAGATCCCGTGACGAGGGCGCCCAGCCCACGCGCGCTATATAAAGAGCGTGTTTTTTTTTTCGCAACTCGGAACCGGCGTTGGACACACGCCATACCCCGACAACGCGACACCGAACTTCTCGAGTCTCAATCTCAACTTACCTTCATGTCGTCGAGCATATCGCAAGCGGAGATGAGGGATGCGGTGTCCGGAGTCACTTTGATTACGCCCATGGTTGCCGAAGTCGCACAGTACCGGAGTCAACACACGAAGGACCGAACGGACCGTTTATGTGCGGATGCGAGTTGCCGAGAAAAGTTTTACAGTTATTATTTCTAAGCGAGTGACGCGTGGTTCGTTCAGGAACACGACGCGCGAGACGTACTCACGCTGTGACCGAGCCGCGCGGACTGAAGTGAGTGCCGGCCGCCGCGAGACTCGCGAGTGAAAGGGCCGTGACGTCACGGACGCGATAACGTGCCCCCTCCCCGCGACTTGTTGCTACACTCTCCGTCCCGTTCGTTCGCGAGCGCGACAATATATCCATCGCGCTCGCAACGTGACTGCTCGCTCTGATTCTACGTATTCGTGTACTCTAGTATGTACGCGCGGTTTTATAGTTCTGCACACAACTAATTCTGGATTGTAATCCGAACAAAGGCACTGCAGTGGATTGCATTGTGTCGAACAGTTGTACCGAGTAAAAATTTAGGCAGAGACTTTTCCTTTAAACCTGTGACGTAGCAGATTTGTACGGGTCCCGCGCTACGATCGTAGTGGCGGTGCTACGCTATTGATAATCGTAGCGAATTTATCAAAACTACCGTCTTCTAATCCTATTATCCTATCCTATTAATCCTATGAATATTATATATGAGAAAGTTTGTCTGTATGGATCTTTGTTACGCTTTCACGCAAATACTACTGAACCGATTACGATGAAATTTCGTATGTAGGTAGCT
>DWQT01001690.1:0-16005 GCA_018244895.1 Myscelus amystis hages
AAATATGGATTGAACTAATAACATTTTAAGATCCTCTAATGTACCCATATTTGTGCAAATAAATGTCTTTTGTCTTTGTCTTTGTCTGCCTATTTGCCAGTTAGAATATTAAAAAAAGACTGGCTTCTGCTTTAAATAGACATACCTGTTCTGCTTGTTGTTGGTCTCTCTTCTCATCCTCAGTGTTCATGGTGACGAATCTCAGGACTAGCAGATTGAGGCACGCGGCGACAATCGCCAGCCCGAAGAGAATGAAGATCAACGCAAACATCACATAGGACGGCTTGCGGTTCAGAGCGTTGTCCTTCTGCAGAGCCACCATGTCACCGAATCCTGGAGATTTTGACGTTTGAGAAATTAGAGAGCTGTGGCAAGGGCTTCGTGTGACGATGTTTACAATACACACTATGGGGTTATTCAAATATAGTATTATATCAATATTGATGGGACGTCCTATAGCCATGGCAATTTTTTGATGCAAAACATTTCATTTTGTTTTAAAAATTAGTCGTGCAATTTGCACATCTATTCGCTAGACTTGAAGGCATCTATTCGCAATTATCCATATGTCAATGGTGAATTGTCAAAGCTTATTTCCTGAATGTCAATATGACATAACCTCATCTTAGCCCTATCTACCCAGAACTATTTTATGCTGTTGTGATTGTTTTCGGAATAAAAACTCATTTGTGTAAACTGCTTTTATTTAATACATAACCCATTACCACGTTTAACTTACCGATCGTGGTTAGCGTGATGAAACAGTAATAGACACTGTCGAAGTAGCTCCAGCCTTCAAACTTGGAGAACGCGGCCGCACCACCAGCGATGGTGAGGGACGAGAGAGCAGTCACCACACATATCAAGTCCACTTCCGAGGCGTTTGTTTGTTTACAGTGCATTGCTTGTTTTATTGATGTTATTATCACACTGAAACGATGGGAAATGAAATACTTCTTTACATTTGCAATAGATTAATTTACTTTTAAGATATTTATTTATACAGCCTTAAAATAATAGTTATACCGAAGCCTTACAAGCAAATGTAATCAATTCAAATTCAAATTGTTCTATTCATTATAAGGTACATACATACATTTAATGATATTGCTAAATTACATAAATGAACATCAAATTAAACAATTTCCAGTTCAGCCAGTCTACCAATGGACCAATCATATGCCCGCAACAAAATCTTATCATTCTCACCTGCTAAGCCGATTGACTCGTTCACCGATGCTCTGGAACATGATAAGTCCTAGTGGTATCCCAACGATGGCATAGAACATGGTGAACAGCTTCCCTCCTATTGTCGCTGGCGTGGAGTGGCCATAGCCTGGGCAAAAAAAAGGGAATAGAAATTTAAAAAAAAATTCTGAGACTGGCCTTCATTTTGGCAAAAGACAAAAAGATAACGCTAACTGCTTCAAATTGCTTATGTGTCTGTGTGAAGTTAACGAAGCAAGGAACCTTGATGATAGGTCAAACTGTGTATATTGTAGGTATACATAATATATGTATGCTACTAATAGAAAATAAAAATGGGACCAACAGGAAGCATCACCTTCCGTTTGAAAAAAAAATTTTCGAAATCGGTTAACACAGGCCCAAGTTATGCGGTAACAAACATAAAAAAAATACAAACGAATTGAGTAACTCCTCCTTTTTGAAGTCGGTCAATTATTAGTATATGTGAAAATTGTGATGATTTTTAAAAAAATCACCTTACTACATTTTATTAGCCATTACTGCATAATAAAAAAAAATGTTTTACGCTGACAATCTATTAACACTACAGGTGAAGGTCGAAAAGGGCTGGTATGTACTTATGTTATTATGTTTGTAAGATGCCCAGATATTGTGTTTTACTCACCAATGGTAGTCAGTACGGTAGTGGCATAGTAAAAAGCCCCAGTGAACTTCCATTGCTGTCCAGCCTTGTGGGGCTCAGACTTCAGTACCACAGTCTCCATTATCCGGAAATCCTCCTCTGATATATTATATTTTCTCACTATCATGCCCTCTATAGCTGCAAAATGAAATTATTTTTATGACAAGTGATGTTAAATATTAACTGGATTTATTGTTAAACAGATAATACAATTTAGAGTTAGTATAATTGCAAGACCAAAAAGCAAATATTTAAAGTTTAAGACAAACTCTTGATTCCCAAACCGTAGACAACATATTTTAATTTTTTTACTGATTCTTGATACAGTACCTTGAAGAACTTCAAATCTATTCCTTTCAGTTTTCGACTCCAACGCATCAAAAACCGCCGCACCGATGAGTAAATATGTAAATGTGCACACAATTAACGATAGAGTGCGTACATTTTGCTTCTTCATCACTGCCGAGTGACCCCGGTTTCAGGGCATACGCCCAACCCCGTACTCAGCTTTGCACTCCCTAAAGTGACATCTCATTGGCAAATACTTTTAATGCATCCTTCCAATGATATGAATATTGTCATCAATAGGCTAAGTGACCATAATGCGATTGTCTATTGGGTATGGAAATATTTTAATTTAAACTCCATTATTAATGATATGCGAACTTCCAATTTGTTTCATATATTGTATTATCAGTATGGCGCATATCATCTCTAGATCCAAAAGTTTCACCTTAAAAATTTATCTACATGGGAGATTGTTTTGTATACTATTTTTAAATTGATCCCTCAAAGGAAGCAGGTTTATGTAACATGCATTATCTATTGATTACTCTATGCCCATTGTGCCTTTTTGCTGTAGTAATTTTCCAGACTGGTTGTAGATTGGTTGATCCATCTAAAACAAGATTTAAATAACATTAAATTAACTTAAAAATATACCAAATTTAAATTATTCATACGTTTATTTCCCACTCCTGAGCACAGACTGAAGATATCCTAAAGATACTGGTAATAAACTACAGCAGCAGTATATCTGAAGGTTTGTAACAGAAAAACTTTAAAAAAGTAATGACTGTTATGAACTAACTAGCTGTCCCCGCAAATGTTGCTTTGCCATATAAATGATTTTGCAGTTGTCACAATATTTTTTATTGCTGCTCTCCTATTCATTTTAGCGTGATGTTATATACCCTATAGCCTTCCTCGATAAATGAGCTATCTACCACTGAAAGAAATTTTCAAACCGGACCAATATTTCCTGAGATTAGCGCGTTCAAACAATCAAACAAACTCTTCAGCTTTATATTATATCCAACAATACATGTAGGTTAGTTGAACGGCCACTGACCGCGATGAAGGGCACGAAGGTCTGGCTGGAGTCCTCGTCGCCGGAGCGCTCGCGGTACGCCACCATCGCCTCGCCGATGGGCAGGTTGTTCACGGGGCCGATGCTGTTCAAGTACCTGTTAGACCAGCGGTTTCAACAATTAATTAAAGCCCGTGCACCACTTAATATTCTAAACGTAAGAAAACGTAAAACGTAAGTGATTTATCACGGCAATTAATAATTAGAGTTTGGACGGCACGATAAGGTTTTGTGTGATATGTGGAACGAAACAGCGCTAATAATTCGCTAAATAAGTATAAGTCCCTAAATGAGTATAAGTATAAGTCGCTAAAACGCGAAGCTGACCGTACGACGGCCATTTATCGACGTTCGAGAGGTGTAGCGGAGTGCGGCGTCACCTGGCGATGCGCGAGGACATCTCGGCGACGTCGGCGGCGGAGGCGTCGGCGCCGCGCTCGCACAGCGCCGCCCACGACTCGCTGGCGAACAGGCTCGCGTACGCCGGCTCCGCGGCCGCCAGGTAGCGCGCGATCGTGCACGGACCTGAGCGACGTATATACACATCATAAAATAACCATCGTACATATACATACTAAAATAACATGTTATATATTTATGTACGTATATTGTACATTGACAGTTGATGTTTTTCTACAACGCCGAGGGCTGTCTGGTAGAGAAAACCACTAATAGGATAGAAAAATAATTAGACAATTATTACATTGTAAACTATACTTTTTTTACTATATATTTTTGTTTGGTTATTTTGCTCAATTGTTGATTTTTTTGGTTTTGGTTTTTCTTTTTTTATGTATTATTTCAGTTGTTTTTTTTGTATTACTTTTTATTCTTATTATGTGCTGTCGTATAACTACGAATAGAGTGTTTCTTTCTTTCTGTTTCTTTCTTAAGCCCGTGTTAATGCCAAATGTAACTCTGTAAAGTGTTATGTATGTATGTAGTTACCGAGCGGCACGATGTAGAAGCGCAGCGGCGGCGCGTCGTGCGGGCGGCGCGCGGCCAGCTCCACGAAGGCGCGCAGCGCGCCCGCCGCGCCCGCCTCGCCGCCGCACACGCACACGCGGAACGTGCGCCGCCCGCCCCTGCCACACCCGCGCGTTACCATCCCATGCTACCTTGCTACCATCACGTTTCGGATTGCTGACCCGACAGAACCGCAACTTACAACCGACTTAGGTTTATTCAAAACCAGAGGGAATAGGCACTTTCTAGGCGCGCGCGCTTCATCTCTAACTGCGCCTGAGTTACCATCAGGTGAGCTCGCAGTCAAACGCAAGCGTATTGCGCAATAATAAAAAATCTTGAAATGTTATCGAAATCCTCGAGAATGCTTTTCCGGAAAATCATTACTATGTAAAACATACAAAATTTGATCGCTTATCTATTGTTTAAAGGACATGTATACTATTTATATACTCGTAATTGGACAGCTCTGAAATTGGTAATTCCCGAACAACACATGTAAGATGTTCTCGTTTTGTTGACATGTTTGTGTATGCAGTGCGGTACTGACTGCTTAGCGGCGCGCGCCAGCAGCGTCTGCAGCAGCGCGCGCAGCGGCGGCTGGTGCGGCGGGTGCGCGGGCAGCGTGGCCACGCCCAGCGCCTGCAGCGCGCGCGCGCCCGCGCCCGCCGCCACGCCCACGCACTCGGGCGCGCCCTCCTCGCCCAGCACCGCCGTCACTTGCTCCGCCACCGTTCGACGAGGCTGACGACAAGACTTCCATTTAAAAATCACATAGACATGCAACGAACTACGTATACAAAAATCACGTCTGCTCCAGGGACTCTCTCCTAATAGCTCTTACCCATACATTAATAACGTTGTAATTAGCATTACATATTATTAAAATCTGTATGCAGCGGCAGCGAGTATATGATACAGTAAAAAAATGAATGCACAGGGTGTTCACCTCGAGCGTGGTGGGGCTCTGCGCGGGCAGGTCGTGCGCGGACAGCGGCCGCTCGCCGCCCGACGCCAGCGAGTTCTTCTTGCGCGCGCCCCCGCCCGCGCCGCCGCCGCCCGCCGGCGTCAGGTTGCCGCCGCTGGTCGCGCTGCGGAACAGCCGGGAGCGCTTGTCCTCCTGCCAGGTAACATTTTATCTAGTAACTAAAAGTAAAGGATTAACAACCCCTTTAAAACAATCATCCGGTTTTAAATTGTACTATTTGCATTTGGTAATTTTATACATCATTAAATTGTTCTAAAAGCGGAATACAAAATATTCAAACAAATCAAAATAATCGCCTCTTTAAGCCTGACAAATGACGATCAGTCATTTGCATACCTACAATTCATGTAACTTCTCTATACTGACATTTATGCAAGGTACAGTCGAGCAACACATTTGCCGGCACCTTATTCTCGTTGGGCGGCGAGCTGGAGACGGAGGCGCCGGAGACGGCCGCGTCGAGCGCCGCGTCGCCGTCGCTGTTGCCCTCGCTGCCGCGCTCGTCGCCCGCCGAGCTGCGCACCGCCTCCGACTCTGTCGCACGCGCGCCAAAACCGCTCTCGTAACGTGTCGCACACGCCTGCGTGCGCACGAACACGCGCATACGTGTGCGTGCCTGTACGTGCGCACGCTGACGGACAGTTCGAGGAGTGAGAGAGAAGAGGTCGTGGAAGAGGACAGATGCTGTTAGCCGGCCGATTGTCTCAAATTTCGGACGGCATGCGCGCCGTAAACGCGAAAAAGGTTGCAACTGTTGTAACTTTCAATCAATTGTAGATAATAAAAGTTGGATATTTTTGAATGTCATTTAATATAAAATGTTATAAAAATTCACTCAATATTGTTAAATGAGTAGTAGATACGCATTCATGAGACTATCGGCTTTGTTAACCTGAAAGAAATTAAATGGTCGGTTAGATCAGGAGACAGATTAATGAGTGTTAGAGTAAAACGTGGGACAGGCATAAAAATACTTATTTCACATGCATTTTTGTTGCTTGAAACACACTATAGTTTTTTTTTAACGGAAACATTTTGAAGGTCAAATTTTTTAACGAATCGTAGGATTTTGAAAAACGACAAAAGTGGAAAAGAGATGCGGAGTTGATGACAGAAATTGAAAAAATAGAGAAGAATGTTCAGACCGCGGGGAAAAAATGATAGCGTGTTTGAAGGTAGGTTCGGCGAGTTAGAGATACAGAGGAAAGAGAAAAAAAATGCGGACAGACAAAAGCTGACAAAACGTGGTGTAATTATTGGATGGTACTATGCAAGCGGCAACGATATCGGGTACACGATATAGACACAGCATGCTGAATTAGAGACCGCAACTCAGAACACACGATATGACAAGTGACATTTGTATAAATTTTAAAATTGTAACCTTTTGCATAATACTATCCAATTGTTTCGATTTTATAACGGGCTTAAAGGGAGCGTGGCGATACAGCGCATGGGAATCGTTCGGTAGGGCTACCGTGAGGACTTTGTTGTTGAATTGCGGGTAGTAGGAGTGTGGTGGGAGAGGTCGCTAGTATCGCCGCGGCGGGGGCGGGGCGCGGTACCTGTGCGAGCGGGCGCGGCGGCGCGGCGGCGCGCGGCGAGCTCGCCGGCGGACGCGAGGCTCGCGTGCCGCGTCACTGCGCATGCGTAACCACACTGTCGCTAGGGGCGCGGAGGGCGGGGAGGGGGCGGAGCCGCACGCCCGTGGGCGCGTGTGCGTGTGCGTGAATACGTGTGTGCATTCGATAATCATTCAATGTAGTGTGACTTTTTTGTTAAATAAACCTAGCCCAATCGTTGGTAGTTTACCTGTGCATAAATGCAATGTTTGTGTGTATGTATGGAAGTTGCGGTGAATTAATGTGCGTATGATACAGTATTTTATTCTTATTGCTTCAACAAACATAATATAAATAGTAGAAGACAAATTTAACGCAAATTCCTTGAAAAAGTATTCATATATTTGAATATAGAGGTTTCGCATTTGAAACGTAGTAATAATAGGTTTAAATGCGTGAACGCATCCTCAGGGCAGAGTAGAGCAGGCTTCGTTTCAAATGTCCCGCGCTGTACGGTATGTATAGATACGGTGTGTTGTATAAATCGGCGCTGGCCTCCACCCCACTCACACATGCACTACACTACGCACACAGCGTCAACAAAACATAAACATAAAACACACGCGGTACGTACATACGTGATGATCAGAGATGGGCCGAGTAACGAGTGCGGAGTTCCACTCGGTTTGGGACATCCCGAAACGAGTACTCGGCCGAGTTACTAAGTGCGCATTAGTACAGTGCGTTCTAAAATGTATATAAACAAGCAGCGGAATACTCGGCAGTGTCTATTCGGTGGAGAACCGAGTACTTGGAAATTGCCGAGAATGCCGAGTACTAAGTACTGGGCCCATCTCCAATATCATTATTATTACAACATTATTTCACTCTATGCATAGTCGTTTTATCGTAACAAACATTAACGTACACGAAAGGGTAAGCATGGAGGTGAGAAAAGCTTTTCTATTTTTTTTTTTATTTCACGCAAACTATTCAATTTTATTACCAGCCATTATTGACAGTATTACACCTTATTATTACTGTCGATATGAGACGGGTTAAGACCATGGTCTACCACGCTGGCCGAGCGAGCAAAAGGCAATATCCACACACCTTACAAAACACTCGCTTGAAATAACCTTTCTTTTTTCTTGCACTAAGACAACGAAATGCCGTAAGTACAACAACATAATATCCCATTCCCGACCACGCTCGCCCCTGCGTGTACGGCCAAACAACACTCAAGCCATGAACACCAGTCCACCATCAGCTTTTCACGTCATTCATGTCCTTGCTACATATATACTCGTAGTGTTTCGAGAGTACTTAGAGTAATACTTAAAATTACTAATTATTTTAAAATCTAACAACAATCTAATCAAAAACCTAAAACTATTCGCCGTTTCCATGAAATAATAAAAATTATATATTGAAAGATTCTCACACAAGGCCATCTGATAAACACATATAATATGTATTTAGATACTTTTATCACAGATTCAAAACTAAAAAATGCATCACACAAAACTATGACTTGGTTGGGAATCGAACTCACAACCAGCGGCTCAGCAATCAAGACCACCGACCACTAGACCGAGAGAATTAATAAAACATTTCTCTTTTCAGATTCCCTTTCATAATTACCATTCTTTAACACAAAAATAAGTTCAAAGCGAGTAATAAATCTAATATTGCTATAATAATTATATACATTTACAACTATGAAATTTCTATTTATTAATATCACTTGTCATTTGCTACTAAATCTCATTCGGCACAATTAAATCTGAAAATATATTAATGTCCTTACTTCACTACACAGCTATGTTTTCATAAAATTGCCTAAATCTATAATATGCAATTACATAAAAGACTATATTATATACCTACTGAAGTATCACTCACTACTCAAAGCTTTCTCAAATCAAACTATTTTCAAATACACCTTCAATCACCATAGATTCACGTAGTTTATGCGGACAATACGAAATGTTATTTGCCGTGTCGGCCAACTCTGTGCTATACCTAAGTCATAAGGCAACCGATTTCATTTGGTACTATTTAACCACCCTTGTAATTTTGCAATCAATATTTCCACTCACATCTAACCAAAGCTATTGGGTTGAAATTTGTGTGACACTTGATTCCCACAACAACACAATAACAAGAGCTTCTTTATTTAAATTCATTAGCTTTTTCTTTTAACTAATGCCTATTCCCTGTTGCTTCCGATGATGCCTAGTTTAGAGAAAAACAAATGACGGTATAACTGGCTAGAGTCATCTGTTTTGCGTTCCGTGTAACTCTTGTTTTCTCTTTCTACAGTGGAACTTCGCTGCCTTATAGCTGTCACTCTGTCTCCCTCCCACTGTCGTACCGTTGGAGTGGCGGTGGTGGTCCTGGTTGGCGAGGCTGCGCGAGCTGCTGAAGAACGGCCGCAGCGACGGCTTCGGCGTGGAGCCGATGCTGATGGTGTCCATCTGGTCGGGCCCGGAGTCCTCGCCCTCGCCGCACGACAGCGACTCCAGCTCCTGGAACGGTTTCGGACACTCGGTAAGAACAATATAATATCTTCCTTTCAGTCTACGGATAAATACTTTTAGCAACAAAAAACTTCCATACAACGACTAGCAACGTCCTGCGGTATCATCCGCATATATTTCGTATCCCATGAGAATTACATGATAAAAAATAGCCTGTAATGCTCTGAGAAATGAGCTGGAAGTATCCTGGATATACGCAAGGGTTGCAAGTACTCCGGTGGTATGGAGTGGAGTGGTTACACGCGAAGGTTACGAGTAGTGCGGTGCAGGTGTACTGTGCAGCTGCAAGTGAGGGTTACGCGTAGTGTGGTGCAGGTGTACTGTGCAGCTGCAAGTGAGGGTTACGAGTAGTGTGGCGCTGGTGTACGATGCAGGCGTAGGGCGCCGCTGACCTGGAACAGCTCGTCGATGTCGCGCTGCGCGTGGTGAGTGTCGCGCGCCGCGCCGCGCTCCGCCAGCTCCTCGTCGGGCACGCGGAACCGCCGCAGCAGCGCCGCGAACTTCTGCTTCAGGTTGCGTTGCTGCAACATGCGTACACGGCGTTTCATATTTATACCTAGCTGACCCGGCAAACGTTGCTTTGCCATATAAATAAATTATAATTAACACCCCCGCAACCCCCTTTACGGGTGGAATTTGGTAAAATCTATTCTTAGCTGACCTCTACTCGCCGAAAGGAATATTCCTACCAAATTTCAATTGTCTAGGTGTTCTGGTTCCAGAGATATCGTGTGGAGTCAATATATCGCTGTACATCTCCTGTACATATATATAAATAACTTATAAAACACAACGTAATACAATCGTAAAGTGCGTGACACTTATTCGAACCCAGACCCAGAGTGGTTGTCTGGAAATAAAATCACTTAGCTATCACCGCTTGTCATTGACGGCCATTAAGCAGACAGATATGATGGAGATTTCAATATTTGAGTAGTTCAATGCAAGTTACCAATTCTTTAGTATCCTTTAGGGTTTGGATCCTTGAAATTGTATTGTATACATTTAGCATTTACACCTGTCAACATGACAGCTGTCAGTTGTCAAATGACAGAGGACGTATGGCAACATCGCCCGGAGGTGCGTCGCAACCGCTCAGTTTGTAATCATCAGTATTAAGAAAGATATATCAATGGCTTTTTTTTAATTTCAAATACGTTACCCAGGAATAGAGCGGTAAAGGCCTTAGCTTGTACTGGGCACTAATGGGATTCCTAAACTGAATAGTAATAAAATAGTTAGACGAATATTTCAAACGGAATAAACGTACTCAGATACCAGGAATACATAAAAGCATACAAAATATTATTACCACGGGCAAGGGTAGAGTAGACTGGGTCAGGGCTGGCCGGCGGCGGCGAGGTTTACGACCCAGCGAATATTACGACATACGCTAATAGCTTTTAGGGTTAGACAAATTATGTCTGGTGAATCATTATTCACGTTGCTATAAAAATATTAATTTCTTCTTTTTTATAATCGCTAATGTAAAAGGAATTTAATGTGTAAACATAGTTTAAGAAATAAATAAAAATATAAGCGAGCCGTTTGTGACAGCCCTGGATTGGGGTTAGCGTATTCCGTTACGAAATAAGACTTGCAACTAATGTGTAAAATAAAAGAAATTTACACCCAATCATCGCAGGAGAAATATTTAAATACAGTAAGGGGTCAATAAAAATTGTCATAGCCGTCTAATTGTGAAACATATAACGGAACACAGGCCCTCTAGTATCGAACTTTGTACGGCTTTAAAACTGTCTCGTATTCAGCGCTCAAAGGATACATTAACAGAGACAGATAACGGAAAAATTTAACGAATTATGTCATCATAGATAACGCATATATGTACACGATCTTAAAACTAGTCACAAATCACAAGTGCACATGGAAAAAGTTATATCAAAATTAAACAATTAACAAGAAAATCTTTTAGGTTAATTGTGATAAACGTAAAACACACAAATAGACAGACAGACAGAGGAATATTAAAAAAAACGGACATACTAAGCTTCCATGCATATTATCTTCTTGTTAGTGCAACACGAATTTTATTACATAAACATCACAAATGTGTACGTTCGTATCGATCACATATTTAAAAAAAAAAAGATAACAAAAGTCAGAAACGAATATTACACAATACTTCGTTACTTCGAAGACATTCGCACTCAAAATGGATTATTTTCGTACTGGCACAATTGAAAAGCCGCATCACTCACGCACACATACGAGTACGCATAGGTTTTTTTTTCTATTATCTTTACCTCCATCGACTTTCGGGAGCGAATGATTCAAAACACAAAACGCCCACCCGACGACATAATAATATGTATGTACACACGCGAAAAACATCGTAACAGTAATGTTTGTGGCAGTCATAGAGAAAAAATACCGATTCAATGGGAGTTTTGGGAAATGTCTAAATTGGAGACGGTATTTAAGTATAATAAAAATATGTTGTAAGCTACAATAAGCACAGTATTACATTTAATGATATATTTTAGAAGCTCATTCTGCTGGTGTATGCTGCCATTAATAGAAAAAAAGGTAGACACTTTATCTATCTGTCTGTGTCTATTTTATTCCATGAAATCATTGCTTCAATCATCGCATGTAATTCTTATAACTGTTGGTCTTTCGGAGGTTCTCTGATAAAAAAATAAATAGAAACTAAAACAGTTTCTCTCCGGCTTATCATTTCTTAATACGGTTCCGTAACGATAAAAAAAGACAAAAAAAAATACAGACGAATTGAATACGTCCTCCTTTTCGAAGTCGGTTAAAACCTCGACCTTTAACGCGGCGACCTATTTGTACGCAGTCGCCGCGTCATGTTTACCCAAGGGTTAATCTAATCTCGACCCGATACGCGCGACACCAAGCGGCAGCGCTACGAACACGGTACGCGACAATGTGAAAACACGACGTGCGTCCCCAGCACGAACCTCTATTGTACGGCAAACGGTGACAAAATGTATGAAAATCGTACAGCGCCCCTATCGCGCGTGAAAGGAACTAATTTTGGAAGCACGAACATTTTAACGGACTTGCTAGCGACCAAGTTATAAAAAAAAAATGTCAATGTAAATGTCATTCCCACGTTTTGTACGAAACATGGGAGCACGAGACCCAACTAATGTATTCTATCTCTGTCGCTGTCACTGTCACTTCCGTCCGTTGCATTTTGACGGCGGTGAAGATTGGATACCTTTAGATTAAAAACTCTGGTAAAGTTCGTGCTCGCGTTTATGACATTATTGTGTGCGCTATAAAGTCATGGAATGTAGCCGAAATATCGAACAAAACTCCGATATAGGGCACACGCATCCTGGCGATATTGGAACACTGTAATGAGCGTATTGGTGTCAATGAACTGGTCATAATCGTGTGTCGCGGGACGAGGAAAGGGGGAAGGGGGGGGGAGTGGCTGCGACGATTATTCAAAACGAAAGACATACCTACAGAGATTTCAGGCAATCTGTATTCCCTGCCTACACAATCAGGGACCTTAACAATAACTGCAAAATTATGCTTCTTACTGTCCATTCCATTACCGTCGAACACGAGAAAATACAGACAAAAGATATATGACAACACAATCCAATAAATACAGAGTTATATACATACATATATATACACATCTACGAGTTCTAGAAGGTTCCAGAAGTACAAATGTTACATTTAGTTTTGGGGCCGCAAGATAAGATTGTAATTAATCTATGATTAATGAATCTACGTGACAAGATTGTGAACGGAGTTTAATCTAATGTTTTTGGATTAAGCGTTATTCTGGTTTTGTAGTTTAGAGTACGTATTTCTCTCGCAAAATTAACATTCCAAGAACCACAGTACAATAAACAGCAGTAACATTAATAAACCGACAAACAATTATGTCGCTTGAAATTGCGGTTAAAACACAAACTTTAAGTAGAAAATAACTGTTTGTATAATATGAAATCATTATAAAGCGGTGATACATTGAATACTTAGATATTTCATCTCACGACCCTCGGGTTTAAAGTTAGTATTTGATAAAGACAGGAGACTACAATGGATGCTACAGTACAAACTAGTTTCATACATAACGCCAATGCAAGCAAGCAGCACGACAACCAATAACGCGCCGTTAAAGAGACTATGGACAAGTCATATTTAGAAAAATTCTGACAGGTCCTCGCGCGGTGCCAACGGTAAAGCGACTACAATAAAACGTACAGACATGTGGTAGTAGCGACACGTGTGGCCGCGACCATTGGCCTCAGTCGGTAGGCGCTTCACGGTTCGCAACGAGCGAAAATTTATCGCAGCAATATATCTCCCGGTCGAAGAAATGAGGAGACTGGGGAATCACTTAAGTTTTTAATTGTAATACAATATTTTTGAAAATTAAGGGTAATTCTTTAAATTTACTTTTGTAAATTAAGGTTAATTGTAATACCAACATTTTGAGCATATGTAACAAAACAAAAATTCATTTATGCCATTTCTTTTTTGATGAAAGCAACGAAAAGAAACCGCGTATGCATGTCTCCCACTCCCACACCTCTTTTCCTCAATCACAGGATATTATTTGCATCGCTAATATTATACTACTTGTCTTCATTCTCGTTACGGCAGAGTCCAATGTGACAAGCAAGGTAATCGCCATCAGGATATTCCAAAAAAATATCCAAAAATGTTTGGAAAAATTCCAAAAAAATATCATGTTTTATTCCCAAAACAAACCAAATCAAATAAAAAAGCCTTTTATATGGGTATTAACATAAGGGTATGTGGTAAAATTTCCTCCACTTTTTCATTACAACCCCTACATTATTTTATCGCTATAGTTCTTCTTCATGCGATTATATTGCTTGGCGTCATGGACAATAAGTACACAATCGCGTGCCGGCTCACCGCCAGCTTGCCGCGGCTGCCTTTCCGTTTGGCGGCGGCGTGCTCCAGCTCGCTGTCGCTGTCCCTGTCGTGCGCCTTCGAATTCATATAGCTCTGTCTCTCTCTCTCCTCGCTGCCCATGAAGCTCAAGTTGCGCGAACGCGACAGCTGCGTGCAAGCAACGTTCGCAATGTTAAGCGGAAGCTACCTACACTGTGGCACATCTGATTTTATCTTTTAACACAGACCAAATAGAGGTCACTCTCGTTTAACGTGCACGTAACTATACGAATACGCACGGGCGTAGAAATAGCTTTGTAATAGGATGATTGAAAGGTTCAAATAAAACATTCTCAAAATCAATGTTACGTTAACTGTTAAAGTTTAAAGATTTTTTTAAAATACTAAATCAATTTATCTGTATTAAACGATGTAAATAAAGGTGTAAGTGTTGTAAATAAGGGTGTAACAAAAAATGTTGCAGGATTTTTTTTCCTTTTTAATTTATTTAAGACTTAGGGAAGAAAAATCAGATGTTTCAATCTATTCTGAAGCATTTGAAGCATGAAGTACAGCTGAGTAAGTAGCAAGGCTGTCTTCGAACAGTCTGGAAGCTTTTATAAATATACAACTATTGCACCAAAAACACAATATTAAATACACTTTATTTATTAAGCTTTACTTAAAAATACCCTGTGAAATAATACATAACAGAAGTGAGAATCAAATTAACTTATTCATAAACATATTATTTTCTAATATGCTATGAAAACAAAAAAAAATCGCAAAGTGTAGAATATGGAAGATACATTTTCGTTACACTGATAAGTAAATTTGTCCCAATTATGAGGAGGGACTAATTGTTGGCAAATTGGGTCGGCTCCGAGCCTTCGTAATGTCATAAATGAGTTTTCAGATCCGGGGGCTCGTGTCACTTCCTTCCCTTCACCTTTGACGATGTGCAATTAATTAATTGATATTAATTTTAATTGCGCACTTGGTATGTATCTACCTATAATTTATTTTAATTAATGGCATCAATTTCAACTGTAGCAGTGCCTATATATAAATTTGAGATTGCTTGGACAATGACAATGACACTTGCCGCACCGGAGGGTGACAACACATTATCTATCTCGAAGGACTCATCGATAAAAGTCTTTCAAACTGGAATAATGAGCCACTCTCACTATCCTAACATCTCATACATAATATCATCATGTTCATTCCTCACTAAACGTATGGATATGAAATCTGCTGAAGCATTTAAACTAACATACAAATATCTTATATCACATCACATACCTGTACCATTGCGAGTAACCGATATGAGAAAAAATGTATTATAAAATCCCACATAAGAACAATAATTGAGACAATCAAGAGCCGACAACTTGACAAAGGTAAAGACGCGTACATTTGTCGCGTGTCCGGGCGGCGCGGGCACCCACCTTGGTGTAGGAGAGGTCGGCCTTGTTGTAGGCGAGCTGGCGCGCGCGGCGCCGCGCCGGCCCGCCGTACGGCGCCTCGTCGGCCTCCTCCACCGAGCTGAACTCGCCTTCCTCCTCCTCATCCGAGTAGCCGCGCTCTGCAACATGCAGTACCACCAAATTACACATCATCTACTCTTATTTATCTTACACTAGCAGTCCCCGCAAACGTTGCTTTGCCATATAAATGATTTAGCTGTGTCGCCATATTTTTTATTGCTGCACCTCTCCTATTCATCTGAGCGTGATGTTATATAGCCTATAGCCTTCCTCGATAAATGAGCTATCTAACATTGAAAGAATTTTTCAAATCGGACC
>DWQT01001691.1:0-15993 GCA_018244895.1 Myscelus amystis hages
CCGCCCACAACCCCAGAAGCCTCCTTTTAGTCGCCTCTTACGACAGGCAGGAGATACCGTAGCTGTACTCTGGTCCCAAGCTACAGGGACAAGTCTCAAGGCCTAGGAGCGTGTGAAATGACATCGATTAGACCTACTTCCAGTTATGGGGTTATAAAGACTGATAGATCGTTGGGCGAATGGCCTATTATTTTCTATATACTATATAAAAAAGAACTAAAAAGTGGATAAAATAAATGTTCGTTATTTGAACACTACACAAACACAGAGCAAGTTGAAACAATAAACATCCGCGCACCCGTACGGGCGGCCGGCGAATGCTAATTCCTGAAACACACAAATCTAAAACCATTCGTAGTGCTGTTAGCTTTTACTCCAGAAAAACGTTGCAACAACTTTGGCGCACTCCCGAGCGTGCCATTCTCTGTTTGTTTGATTCTCTCCTATTTACAAGCAGATTACGTTTTTCTAAGCGTATCGTAATAAATGCGCTAATGAAATTATGTAAAATGAAATATTCCAGTTGTACGAGCAAATTTATTTTATTCGTGATATCTTGCGACTCGCTACTTACGAGATAAACGTTATAAATACAAAAGTCTCACAAACGTTATAAAGTGACGTACAATAAATTGAAATTAATTTTTTTCTAGCCGAGTTTCATGTTCTACTACTGTATGCAAAACGTATCTTTGAAGCAACGTACGCTCGAATTTGGAAGGCTTTAACTATAGCGCGTACGAAATAAAGAACATATGTACGTCAGCGACATACACATACGTACATTATAAATGTGATTATACTTTGTACTCATATAACAGTAATTACCGTTTCAAGTTTGTACGAAGGACACGGCGCTAAATGGTCATTGAAGTTGAGACCGAACACGTTTTCGAGTCCGGCTATAAAAGGGCAATAGAAGCTTAAACCTTTTAAAAGTTAAAAGAATAATCGTAAAAGCTTACAGTACAAACGCTTTTAGATCTGTGGAGTTGAGAATTTACATCCGCCAGAAAGCCGGCCCGCTGTAATGTTTCTTAGTTTAAGCCTAAGAGGTGATTCCTTCTCCTAAATGTTGCGCCGGAATTATTGTAATACCTCTTGTTGGGACCCGGAAATGCCGGCCCTTGTAATTTTTGTTCTCCCTTTCCTTGTGTTACATTTATTAGCCGTAATAACACTTATTCTTACATCATAATTTATCTCATTTATCTAAATAAAATAGTTTTGTCGCTAGCCATTATGTAATAACGTCATTTTAATAGTATTTCCAAAAATAAAGTTATTAAGGAGCTACGTGTTTCGTAGAGCGTCCACCAATAATAATAAATCATTTTGTTCATTTTGATAGGTTCGTTTTCTATGAATATGGTCTTGACTTTTCAATGATTAATTTATATCGTTCAGTTTTTTTTAAATTAATTCACTAACCATAACTTATGTTTCGTAGACTAAGATTGCTTCGGTAATTCTATTCTAAGCCAAATTACCTGAGACCTTCGTCGAATAACGCAATGAAAGTTTTTTCATTGCGAAGAAGTTTCGGGGAATGGGTGTATGTTGTCGGTTATTACTACACTTTACTAAATAAGCTTTATTAATAAAGGAGAAATAGTCCAATATCCGCATTAGTATATGGAACGGACTAATGTCGGCTCGGCAATCGATGTAACGCACTAAACTTCCTTATCCGCCACTTAATCTAAACGCGCCTCCGCGCATGCTCGCTCCGCAGCCGCGGCTCCAATTTCGTCTTATCGTTCGATCGGCGAACTAGTTGTTTGTAAAATATCTCACTATGTACGTCCTATACGCCATTAAAAGTAATACTTCAACACTCCTAAAACAACGGAAACTGTTAATTGTGCGGAACTCTAGACATCTTGAATGTGTCGAATAACACTCGTAATTGAGGCTTGAATCATAACTTTATAATGTAATTTTAGTACAAGAGTATCAGTATTACAAAATTATATCAAACTTCTGTAAATATGATGTTTACGAAATATCTCCTGAACTAAATGAAGAGATACAATATTCCGACCTGATATTAAATCAACGTCACTAAAAACAGAACAGTGGTACTCGTAGGTTTGTGCTTAGCATTCCAGCCTTCGCCCCGAGAGGTCGAAACACGCACCACTGACGTTTCTGAAATTATGTGCGGGTTAAAATTGTATAACACATACAATAACAGTAAAGAAAACATTGCGAGAGCACCTGCAAACCGTGCAGTCAGCCATCGTTGCTTTGAATTGTGTGTCAATTTTTCTGCGAGAATACCAAATAATACACCGAACAATTCTTGTTGCTGATGCCAAGAAAGATAATGAGCATTTGCCACTGGCTGATCGAATATGGTTTTAAGATAACTGAAAAAAAATGTTGCGTCTGATAATATCGTGTCTAGAACGTTCATGCGAAGAAAACTGTTCCTATCTGCCATAGAACAGCACACTGTATCATCACACGCAAGTGCTGTGAGCGGCTGTTGACACAGACGGAGACCGGGCCCAACGCCATTGAAGTGAAATCGTCTCGAATGGGAATCAAAGGCAGCCTTTCTGCCGCCATTAAGGCGCGGTTTTGTTTTAGTTGCCATTTGTAATTTTCTTAATTATACTCGTACACTTGGAGAATTGAAGCGCTCCTTCCGTTTTAAGCTTTTCCATTTAGGGCATTGTTTAATTTTTATTCGCTTTGTGAGCTGCATCTCGACATTCGGAGAACGCGGTTATGGGAATGCGGCTGTTATCTTTAACTAACTTAGTTAGTAGTAACTAACTATATGTTTGTATAATATTTTCTGAGGTGTGTGAAGTCTACCAATCCGCATTTGGCCAGCGCGGTAGACTACGGCCTAATCCCTCTCACTACGAGAGGAGACCCGGTCCAGCAGTGGACCATTTAAGGGTGAAAAAATAAAAAAAACTTAGTTATAAACTGTGTCTGGAGCATGCGGGTTTGCTCGTCTACCCGGTGTGTAAGAATGCGCTGGATTGTGCTTTGGTAAGTACCGAGTCATATTTGTAGTCTTAAGCGAATTCGAGTGTAATGGGTGTGATTACGCCAGTTGGAGCTAGAAATGCCTCCGCGAGAGTTCGATTTTGGCTCAAACCCGAGTTTGCGGTTAGCAGTGTTCCGTTAGTCTGCATCCTTGATCTCCTTAAGTGGTCCGGTATCATGATGAGGGCCACCTGACTTGCGGTCAGTGTTAAATGACAAATATTGATCCAGCAATTCTGTATTCAACTGTCAGTTATTGATCTGTCTTAAAATTTGGAAATGTCTTATTATATCATGGTATGCTCAACCAATAATTGAAGATCTAAGTGTATGTTTATTGTTTTAATAAATTCTTTGAGATTTTACTATCTTTGAAGACTTTTTTGCATTTTATTTATTTAACATTAATGAACCTTATTTAAGTGATACCATATTGAATGTCACATTTTGTTTCTTTTTTCAAAAATATGATAGTACAGTATTACATTTAAGTATTACAGTACAGTACAGTAGTATTACATTTGAGGAAAAATGAACGTATAGCAAAGATTCAATTCAATAAGGTCTTGCTAAAATACTTTATACTTCATATACTTTAGTTTTCAAAAGGCCTTGGTAATATTGGTGCAAAATCGAAGGTACGTTGAACTAAGTAAAGTCCTGGGTTCCCGATACAATTAGAGGTCCATTAGGCTTCGAAATACTTATCTAGTTGACCGCTAGGTTTGCTGACGTCACCGTACCTAGCCGTAACCATAAACTAGACAAACATTGGGCCCGCGCCAAATGTCAACCGGACTAAAACGCGAAATAACATTTCCACTACCATTGTCGGTTACTCCCGATTCAATCAAATTTCAACCTTACCTTTAACGCAATAAAAGCCACCGCCACGCCGTACTGAATTGAAACGTCCATAAAAGTTGGGGCTGAATTCCGCAAAAATATTCTCAGTCGAATACAATACAATAAACAATGGTCATTTAAAAAGGCCATTGTAGTTTGCACAAAACGAAAGTAATATCAAAAACCGGGAACAGATAGCGTCGGTCCTAGAAAGTGAATTTGTTTGATGTCGGATGATGTCGGATATTAAAAATTGGTTTCATGTTTTGTACTCAGCGAGCAGACGTATTTTGATGTCTAATCTCGTTTTGTACGACAGACCACGAAATACAATAAATTAATTTTTACAATGGTGTTGCATACATGTGATCAGTATCTATGGTATATTATATCGTTACTAATAGTGATCTTATTTTCATATTAATTCCGTAGTCAGTAGGTAGGTAAAATAATGTAAAGTCACTGAGATAATGAGATCACGGGCAAAAATAAATAATAAGCGATGCTTAATATGAATGTTTAGTACGTACAATACATTATAAATTATAACACAATTAGATGAAACGAATGTGGGTGTTTGTTTGTCCTTCTTTCACGTCAAACTGGAGCAACGGTTTGATGTGATTTTTGGTATGAAGATAGCGAATGGCTTGAGACAGATATAGGTTTCATTTGTGGAGGAAACATATCTCATTTCCACGGGAAACACGTTTAAATCCAATAAGTAGATAGGAGTACGGGCAAAATAACGGCATCGCGTCTGAGCTAAATAAAGTCTGTTGACGACGCGGTCGAAGCCGCAGGAAACAACTAGTTCAGAATAGAAAGATGGCTTTTCCTGTTTAATCTTAAACACTTTAATATAATTTAATATTTTAACCAAAAAAGAGTTATAGACGCAAAGCAAATAGCACCTCAAGTTGTTTTGAGAACACCTATACCCGGGCGGTCCAACTGTTGTACTATGACAGCACACGGGGAAAAGGTTTTCGCAGGAAGTAGCAAAATGGCATCCTGTGTTGGCTGGCGGCTGGCGATCGCCACCCTACTCGTAGTAGTATACCAACGATGGACGTAGACGTGTCCAATACTAATTAGGGAAGATATTAGCAAGCAAACATAATGGAAGTTTAAGAACCTCTACAAAGATATCAATAAGAATACCTTGGTGAAACACGAAATTGCCTAATTAAATATTTGTCACGTTTCCAGTTTTAGAACTGTGCGCACTAGTCACATTTCAGTTAATTTTAATTTACAGAGATTGTTAATTTCATTTAAAAACGATTAAATCATTTCAGTCTAAGATGTCAGTGGTTGCTGATATCATAAATACACATCTTACATTCTGTCAACTAGTTTTAGCGGGTCGCGTTGAAAATCAATATAAAACAATGTTCAGGGTGTCGTGTCTAGCATCAATCGTGCCTTCCTTACGCCGTAACTATACACTAGCGGAAGACAACCGTTCTACGCCGGTTTCATTCAGAGTCTGTCTAGCGTCAGAATCTAAATAAAATAGCGTATAAATACCCCTTGCATAACACCTATCGTAGCTCGGGATCAGTTCACACTTTACAACCCCATACGTTCGCATCTCGGTATAAAAATGATAGTCGCGGGTCGGGGGGTGCATTGCATTGAAGATTAAGTCATTATCCTATAAAAAGTGTCTCCAATATAAACCGATGCCTATATCGAGCTATCTCCAGCGCGCATCGAAATAAAAACGGCTCAAGCACAATGCTGCAAGAAAAATCCATTTTTATGTATAAGCGCGCAAATCAGATAATCCAAATTGCTTTTTAGACGTGAACTCAATTTTGACGTGTATTCCACTTTATCGAGCGCAGATAAATTGAGTGAGATACGGGCGGGGGCCTACTTAACCTCGAGGCAATAATGTATGGGCAATTGCTGAGTAACGCTCACTCGTGTGATGTAATGCGATCCGATTTCTTCTTCAGATGCCTGCGACAATCCAATGAACAGCAGGACAGTAATAAATAGGTTTGAATCGATTGTACTTCAACAAAATATTGGACGACCACCAGCTAATGAATAGATATATCGAATAATACTAATTGACTAAATTCCTATTTACAACTCAGTGTGAGCCTTATTAAAATATTACCAGTTGATTTGTCATATCTCACATAAATGTATTTTAATTTTAATGTAATAATTAAGTGTTAATAAACAATTATAATAAGTTTGTAATTCGTAAAAGGCAACATATGTAGTGAACTAATTATTCTGTAAAATCTTTAAATGTACCCACATTTGTGAAAATAAATGTATACCTACTACTTAGCCGGAGGTCGTCGGTTCGATTCGCAATATTTTGTGTAATGAACTTCCTTTGGATGTGTTTACAGTACGCTGTAATAAGGGGCTTGTCACACGAAGCGTTAAAAGGTTCCTACAGGGCAGACTACACACTAACAGATTTCTGGTGTTAGCTGACAATAAAAAAAAAAAAAGTTTGATGCTAATCCGTATTCTTGATAGTTCTCACTTAATAAACGAATGCAGTAACGTAAGGCCGCACGTGTCGCGAGGGCGTGCGCCATTCCACCTTTGGCAACGGCGGAAAAGTCGTTTGGCACCTTCCGGGGCTGTATATTGAAACTATGCAACAGCGAAACTTGGCTTTGTGTTCCGAATGGAATAATTAATAACAGTTAGCCGAAGCAGTCATACGATACGATACGTACGGTCTAGTCGGGGAATGTAATATACACAGCGGACGTCTTTGACATGAATATCGCAAGGTACCATGTCCACAGCAATAACCATGCTATGCCAATTATAATTTACTAGTTACCACCGCACGGTTCCACCCGCGTGCAATGTTATTTTAGCGAGTCCTTCTTACATATTTCTGTAAATAACTTTTATTACTCATAAACGTTAGTAATAGCTTATGTTACATTACCCCCTCCAAATAAACAAACGAGAAAAAACATTTTACGCTTTAGAAGAGTAAGGAGAAGCTCCTAAGTACCTTATAATAACAGGTAGTCATTCGGAAGGCGAATGTATTCATAAAAAAACATTTTGCGTTAATGAGCTTGTTTGATTTGGTTAAAGGATGAAGTCGAAACGTCAGATCTGATCAGATGCTCTAACGCGTCTGATACCTACAGAATTCACATTCTAGAATGACATTTGTGAGGGACAAAAAGAGACAGCTGGCTGTCTCTCTCGCACACGAGTATCACGTGTGGCTCATTAAGTAATTAGCTGCATTACCGAGGTGTACGCAAGCGAACTGTTTCAAGATATGCATTCAGTAATGAAACAGTGCACTGTGAACGTTACTTATTTTAACCCAGTTTTCTTTTCGTGCATGAAATATGAAACCGCACGTTAGTGTTTACAAAATCGCAATACCTGCATTCATAATGTACATTCTCGTGTATGAATTCATGCGGGTACACTGAAAAATGTTTTTGAACAAGAAAATAGCGTTTCGGGATTGTGAGAATTTTAATAAAGGCACTATTTCATAACCGTTATATAACTGAGTGAGAGCCAGCTAATAGAAAATCGACAGCGGATTGGAGTGGTTTGTGACGTTAATTGGCCGCATCAATGTCTTAACACACAATACTACCTACTCAATAAGGTTTTAGAAATTCGAACATTTGAAGCAATTTCTCTTGTATGTTTCTTAGACTACAAATATTGGATTTTAAAAATTCATGTTATTTACTAGCTAAACTAAAATTGCTATTGTGTACTTTAGATATTAAAATCAACGCAGTCGCCAGTTTAGTATTTCATGTCAAAAGTTTAGTATTCTTAAAGTTTACATCGGCTTTCGCTCAATGTACGCCGAGAGAAAAAAGCCAAAGGCAAAAAACTCTCAGCACTCTTTTAAGCAATTGGTTGAATGTGAGAAATGTGAGAACTCGTATTGATCTACTTTTAAAGAAGGAGGTATTAGATATTGGTATTTACTGAATAATACGCTTTTTTGCTTAACAATATGTAATAATAACAATTGAACCACTAAAAGACACGTGGCCGCGTACAAAAGTTTAGCAATATTCGTGCACGCGCGGAGCT
The DNA here is from genome assembly GCA_018244895.1 of Myscelus amystis hages. Classification (NCBI taxonomy): domain Eukaryota; kingdom Metazoa; phylum Arthropoda; class Insecta; order Lepidoptera; family Hesperiidae; genus Myscelus; species Myscelus amystis. Next base: position 7,927 of record DWQT01001691.1, read on the forward strand.
CTTTCGAGGGCACATATCAATGCGTACAAGAGCGGTCGGGTAAGGACTGTCCAAGTTCCGATTATCTCGAATCCGGAATATTGAGTGACCCCTACACCTAGCCTTTGACCTGACAAAAAGGCTTGGCCTCAATCCGCGGTCCGAGTAATTTACTGCGAGCGGCTTGCCCGCCAAACCCTAATGAAACCAATTTACATATTGCGTTACGACTTTTATTGGGGATCTTTAGATATCCGATTTATCTTAAGAGACCCGGAACACATCGTATGTGACTTACAGGTATTACGTTAAAAGTTTTGGAATTTACTATTTTTTGAACCTTTTGTTGTAACAATACAAGCTATAAAATATAACTGAAAAAAAAGGCGATTCTGTTCTAAAGAACACACTTTTTACAGCACTGTGGTCGTAGTAAGTGTAGTATAGTCTAGAAGCCGAAGTAACTCTTAATAATAATGCAATTAGATTCAGGATTTTCATTAGTTTTCTTCAATGAATTATAACTATATAAGTGTTATTAAATGTTCATTAAATGAATATACATTGATATATGTAAATGAAACAATTTGAATTTGTTTTTACGCTTTCCTCCTGCACTTGGTCCCGAGAGCATGGGCTGAGTTCGTAATGACGGTGCTCCGGTGTGGCTCGGCGGGCGCGCGTCCTCAAGCTTATCTCCCTCCTTATACCGGACCGCTTCTGTATTACAAATTTAATATAAAGCAGACTTCATTCCCCGCTCGGGGACACCGGTGCATGAGCGTTCGCAACGCAAGTAATAAACTAGCCCGTTGAGCACTCGATCTAGGTTTTGTTATTAGCTCACAATTACGGACGTATTGAGCGCATACCGAAAATTTGTGCCGTGAAGCAGCTAAAGAGTTCTTGTTCTTTAAGAAGCAGTGACCGCCCCGAAATAAAACAGCTACATCTTGTATATTAAAAACGGTAGCTAATTGGCCTGACATATATTAAATGTTTTCACTGCATTAAGACGCTTGATCTATGGTCATTCCCGGAGCGGGCTCTTGCATTCCGCCCGCGGTGTGAGGTGTAGGAGGGGGCCAGCTAGCCGTGCCATGCTTTGCGTGGGTGCGGGGTTTCGGCGCCTTCACTAACAAAGCACAACTCCATTCGTACTGACCGTTACCTACTAGACGAATGCTACTAACAATGCTACGAGTATTTCTTTCAATCATGTTAATTACTTATGACCTACTCTGGCTGCTCATTTTATTTAAAGCACCGCTGTTAATGTTATTGGTGTTGTTATGGTAGAGTAATCGAACAAAGCTCGAAGATATAACTATACCTAACTACCTGACCTCTTCATACTTTCTTCGAAGAGAAAATCTAAGGCTAATTTATTTAAAAGCGGACTTTTCTTAGTAAACTTGTTTATTTTTGTGTTCCGGGGAAAAATCATTCGTTAGAAAATGAATTGTGAAGTAGGAAAAATCCTCGAGCGAAATACTTAAGATGTCTTCTGTTGTCGTGTACTATAATTTTTATAGTATTATAACATCACGGCAAGGGACTTACGGGGTAGATCGAGAGCACCGATTGCCAAATATTTTTATACTTACATATTTGTTCAAAATCATCAGATTAGATTATCACCATCAACTTACTTATAGCCAATAATATTTAATGGTATAGTAAAACATTAACAACTTGGCTCACGTGTTTACGTAGTACCTACTCAATAAGCACTATTATTAAGGGACTATTATAGTGGTAGTATAAAGCCAGACAGATGTTTTCAAATGGACGTACGAAAGGGTTAACATTATTACGTTATGCTTATAGTACTCATCATCTACAAGCCAGTATAAGCAGCGGCAGTCAAATCGCCGATTAACATAACGTTCACAGCTGCGTTGTACACAAATACCGGAATTCCAAGTTTAAATGGAATTTTGATTTGATTTCTTCTCAACGAATTATAATTTCAAATTATACGAAGATGAAAAATCCCGATCGGACCTTCAAAGTTGAACGAAGTCGAGGGCTCGCGAATACTCGGAGTTGAAGCTCCGACGTTTAAACTGGTTTTTAATGTTACCGACATTAAAAGTTGCAGGGTTCCCGCGTCCCGTATAGGTAAAAGATAAAAGTGATCGCTTTGAGTGAAATTTGAGCGATATTTGTGTTTTTAACGTTTTAAAAGCTTTTTTGTTCTTTCGTTGAATTTTATGCATGAAACTTTGCTAAAACAGATTTAATACTTTATTTTAAATCACTAAATATTTATATGGAAGATTGAATAAGTTTAAGTTACTTTGAATGTGCTGTTGGTTTACTGTGATGAGCGGGCTCGCCTTTTCCGAAGCCCGAGGTCACAGATACTGGAAAGTCCTTATAAATGGTGTGTTCTTTATTCCTGAAGTAGCTTTTGCTTGCGGCTTCGCGCGCTTTTAATTCGGAGTAAAACAATTCCCCTTTCCCTTTGTCGTGAAAATTTCCTGCTATCTTTGGAATATCTAAATTCATATTTTGTGCTACATTTTTATTTATTGCCATTAAGAAATTCTGAACTGCAACACATGCGACGCCGCGAACAAAAGCTAGTTATATATGTATGTAAACCTTCCTCTCGAATCCCACTATCTTTTAAAACACGGCATCAAAATCCGTTGCGTCTATTACAATTCAGCTGGTAAATTTCTTTCTTCTTTTTGATTCGTCAGCATATTGTCTTTAACAGTCGTTAACCTCCGATGAAGACCTTAAAAGCGATTTGAAAATAACAGACAGTCTGAGTAATCCAGCACACCGAATCTCCACGAATCCAGGTTGAACCAACATGATGGATCATACTCCACGCCTCCCGAGCCCATTATAGAGAAGGCACGTTGACGTGAAAAGTCACTTGAAGCCAAACAACATCAAAAGTCATCCTATCTCTTAATGTGGCCAGATCAAAGAGATCCGAACAAATAACGAGACTGTTTATAACGAAAAAATAAACGTTAAGAAAAGAATGGAGTGCAGGCTTTAGAGAAATCCAAGATGTACTTCAAACAATCGATTCTGAGATGAGGTGTGTTTATATACTCTTGAAGAACCATTCTAAAAGCTATGAGCATTTAAAAGAAAAGTTATATTCGTATGTTACTAGTAAATATTATACTGTATAATGGGTATTTAGTAAATGCCATTCAGTTTAATATTACGCCCTTTTTGGGTATATGGGTATTGGGTATATTTATTTACCAAATGACACAGTAGTTCGAACACAGCTACTCAACGTAATTTCAATTTATATTCTGGTAATTCTTAAGAGACACAAATTCTATTTAATATTGAACCTATTCTATTCTATTTAAAATTGAATTGAAAGTAAAAACAAATATTATTCAACCAACTATGGTATACATTTATTATTTGCAAAACAAAAGGAAAGTACGGGTAAAGGTAGGACGAAATAACAAGATTATATATAAAGAGTTAGCGAGATGAAAGCGTAAGGATTGAGAGCGGGGTCGGGCTTTGATAAAATCCAGGTGCAGCTTACAGGGAGGCGCTTCCTTAAGATACTACTAGAAAGCTTTTTTCTATGCCACTACAACTTTTACCTGGCCTTCCCCACTCAATGCTATAATTTAATTACATGTCCAACCAACGACTTGTTTAAAATAAATGCCAACTTCCTATTTAAAAACGTCGACCTGAAAAAGTAAAGTAAAGTTTTGTGTACTGTGTTTATTGTCATCCTTATTTTATCGTATGTACATTTTCACGCCTAGTTACCAAAGGGGTAGGCAAAAGCTAAGGAATTCTAACCCAGTAAATGGTACTCTTATGTATAGCCACATTCATCTTTAAATCGTAAACTACTGCCAAATCAACATTATAGTTGAACTAAAAGGCAAAGTAAAATTAGGTGTAATAAAAATTCCTACTAATTTTAATGACTGAAGTCGCACGAATAAACAACATTGTACAAAACATCCATCTGGAAGTGAACTGGAAAGGTTCTATTGAAACAATTACAGGTTACTGAATTATACCGTCGACAATCAACGATACGCTTTTTTATCACTGGCTACTATTGATTCGCGCTACAAGTTCTATTTTAGACATTTCATGACGCAATTAATAATTGTATAATGAACCGCATTTTAAATAATTTGATGGGTGATTTTAGATATTGATTCAAGGTACTTTTGGAATAATTTACTAAAAACTGATGGATCGGTATGATTCATAATATATCCCTGCTGATGTGAAAACTTTGATAGAAGTGAATCGATGGCAGGAGAATGTATAATACTCGTATATCGTCGCTTCTCATCATTCTCTTGCGGCTCGCTGTGGAGCAAGTTCCTTTACGGACTTTTGACTTTAAAACTTTTGCCAGTGGATCCGAACTCTCGAACCCTTCAGGATAGGAAGCCCATTAAATTCTTTAAACAAATTATGAGAGGCCGACTCGTCGGAGAGTTGGCTTGATCAATCAAACTTGATTGTAATAATGACCGGTCCCGAGGCTGTTTTCAATTGCTACAAACGTCCAAAGTAATATAACTTTTGGGAATCCTTAGAACGTTTTTAGATTTATGTAACCACGATATCTACTTACAGTGTTTTTGCGACATTAAGTTACTTTTGATTGCAATACTGGAAATTGGTTATATAAAATGAATTAAAAACATATAAATGCTATTTGCACTGTCGTAACAATCTGTTACATGAATCGCGTATCCAATGAAACTGTTTTTATAAATATTTCGCTGTCAAATTTATACCATTTCGGCTATTGCCAAGTCCCGCCATACAGGAATCTATGCTGACAATGCCGTTATGATAAAAATATTTTGTAAATGTTAAGAGCTTTTTGTTATTCTGTCTATGTTTTTGTTTTACTGCCAAAACATGCCCAAATAAAATGTGTTGAAGTCAAACTTTTGAAAGTTCATTTTATTAAAATATTATTTTGAGATGACGATCAAACAGAGACATTGTTATTCCGAAAACTCCCGTCCCTACTCAGGAGTTAGAATCACATTCAACATAAAAGCACATTTTCACTCAGGCAAAGTGACACCCCGCACGATGGCTTTAATATTTTATGCTGATAGGAACATCCTTTTACAACCGTTTCCGCCACACGCGCACTGCTAAGCACGGGCGTAATGTCAGTCTCCTTATCACTAAAACGACTCGGTGTTATTTCCTGCCTTGTTTTTTTCTTTATTTAAAAGTCGTAATAATTTAACATTCTACCTGCACTCAGTGACCAATTCAGATTTGGTTTCACTGAGTGCTGTTAAGATTAATGTTGCTTATTGATGTTTAGACTGTATTATTACGAGATGGCTTCGCTACAAAGTGCCTATTCACTCTTATTTTGAATAAGCCAAAGTTATACGTTATTGCTAGTAGTGCAGCGACGAAATGCAGATGCAGGTGTTGATGCAGCGCTCCTGCTTGTCAGTACTAGCCGCCAATTTGTTTGTAGCCGTGAATTAGGCCTCAGACATCCCGCTCTGTTCTGGGTGAAAACCACTGCGGCCGATTTCGGGTACAATTTATGTCGTAGTTGACATCTGACGCCCGTTTAGGGTAATGACAAATTAACATTATGTGACCGCTTTGCTGTTGAAATTTGAATTTGTTCAAACTCTTCAAACTAACATCACCATTATCTTGTAATTCATTCATAATTCATATACATGCATATCATGTCTCGCCCATTGTTTATATAGGGAGGCACAAACTGTGGTCTATCCGCTATGATATTCCTGATAGTAATTCTGTTCCACTTTTATTACAGTCGTAATTCATAATTACCGTAATTTTAGCTGGTCTCTTTTGATTTGCAGGTCGTTAATTTATAAAATTAAATATACTTATTTCCGAGTTCGCTTTGAACCAATCGGAGTGCTCCAAAAATACCTTAATATTTTACGATTTCTGCGTTTACGATTATAATGTTTACGCCACGCCACGTGTTACTAATGCTCCATACAAACGCAAAGGTCGTTAAAGGTACTTAAGTGCGCTATAAACTCAAGTATGTTCTTAAACAATATGACTTTTTTAACTTCAGTAATAAGATATGATAATAATATTCGTTACTGTGTACTTTTCGAATACGATAAGTAATTTTATAAGGAAAAACCAAAGACAATATACTTCGTTTATTTATATAAGTTCGCGTATATTAATGTAATGACTTGATTGGAACTAATATCTTGGGGACTGCTTCACACACAACCAACTGAACCCACGTTGATAATGATCTTGTACAGTAGATCTAAAGGTCAATTCTATTACGTAACATTTTGGTCTGTGCTTTAGGATAAAAAGTGTTAAAGTCTCGATTCTTAAAATACTGGTCACGTGAAAACGGTACAAAAGGCATGAGCTCCTCGCCGAAGAAAGGAAGAAAGCTCGATACTCGCACGTGGAGGTTCTTCGGTTTTATAAACGAAAATATTACGATGAAGATTTCTTCGACATTCTATTTTAAAAGATCCAATAATAAATGAAAATTGTAAGCAGGTCAGTGTACCCTTTTATAGATTAGAGCTCATTAGCTGTAGCTCTCTGAAATCGAGGGATCCGTAGCGACGGTACTTACCTGTTAATTCTCTTCAATTCTGTAATATAATAAAAGTTATTATGGAGCCTCTTAACAATATTAAATCTGATTTAAACGAGGTCTAAGGCTCTTTAGTTCGAAATATCTATATATATTCCTAGTATTGGTGATCGCGAATAAGTAGTAACTTGCGCTTTTGTGCGATTGTCAAATGGGCGTACTTTTTCCGCAGCCCTTCAAAACGAATGGATCGATTTTTATATCTTTGTATGGTTATAATTTATTCACATAGTTGAGACACAGGATATAAACGTGAAACATGAGTTGTTTCGAAAGCATCTTAAGAAAAATTCTACCGCTGGCTACAATAATTGCACCATTAATAAATAGTAGACAATAAAAATATTCTAATTATAACGATTTAACGTACGAGTATCTCAACAAACACAATGTGGCCATAGTAAGCGTTTCGCTTACGAATTAGTCGTCATTAGAATCGGGAAATCGGGTTCAGTACCGGTAGGAAAATATGATGTCCTTACGAAAATAAATTGTTTATACGAATACGGGACAGGAAATTCAGATTATTATTTCGTATTAAGATGTCGTATTTAATAGACCGAAAACTTATTTGCTATTCCTTCGGGCTAATGTTTGTTTACAATTCTATATTGAGCTATAAAAAGGATAAAGACCAGTTAATAAGACGCTACACAAAGAAAAAATAATAGCTACAATTTGCATACACTTAGAACAGGCTCATGTTTGTCGAAACGCAAGGAATATGACGTCAACGAAATTCTCTAAACGAATCACACATTGGGAGCATAAATGTATCGGCCTTTGCTGGTGCAGCCGCGACGTAGTCTGTCATTTGTTGTACAGTTTCTACGTCAGCGATCAGAGTCAAAACTGGGTGCTATTAAGATTTCACAAAAAATTGTACGTTTTAAGGATTAAATATTAGTCGCGACAATGGTGAAGAAAAACAGCATGAGGAAACCTATATCCATAAAAATAACTACGTTATTAAAAACCGACTTCGAAACTAAAAAGTGAAAAATTATAAAGATTTAATATTAATTATATATTACCTATTACTTATATATATGTGCTATTTACTAATAGGTTTGAAGTTTAAAATATCTTTCAATAGGATGATTTATTAACGTGGCGTAGAGACATCGATGGACTTCCGGTACCATATTTAAAGAAACAAACAAAGGTGCTATTTTTGTGGATGTTTCCAGTTCGTTTAGAAAGGATTTGTTACAAAAATAAAGTTATTTGTGTATTTTTGGAGAGGCTGTGGGAGAAAATTTGATTGATGAAAATAGACGCCTTATTGCTTACGTAGGTAGGGTAATTACATAAGCAATACTTACTCATTTTACACTTTTAGAGTTAGGAAGTTGAGAAAGCAGCGACAACGAGCTGGCTGACAAAGACAAAGACATTTATTTGTACAAATATGGGTACATTTAAAGATGTTACAAAATTATTAGTTCAAACCATAT
>DWQT01001692.1:0-15989 GCA_018244895.1 Myscelus amystis hages
TGTATAAACAGCTCCGTTGCAAAATTAGCAACATGGCGCTTGGTAACTTTTTCCTTTCCACCGTCGATATGTATGTATATTGTAGGTAACAATAGACAATGGTTTCCTGGTGAATATCCATAAACTCAATTTTACAAGTCTTCACAATGAAAATGTACGACAGCAATAAGTTTTTGACCGACTTCAAAACGAGGAGGTACTCAATTCGTCTGTATTTTTTTTTAGTTATTGGATCTTTCTTTGTGTAGCAACTTTGCTGCGTACATTCCATTTTCTTTTTAATTAAAAATCCACGGTATTGTCGTTGTTTGAAACGACGGGACATCGTCGCCGACCGCGAGTTCAGGTCTAAGTGAATTATATTGACTGTATTTAAGTTTCGCTTTTCACAACGCAAAGGCGATTAAAATCCATGTATTAATTTAAATTTGATGGTACTCGTAAAATAATTTATAATCAGGAATTCTGTTTGCTATACAAACTCAGAACTATTTTCTACAGTTAGGAAATTTATTTGCTACATTCAGAGATATTTTAAAAACTAGCTGTTTTATATAGGTATCATTGTAAAAGTATAATAAGCTCCGTGGGAGCCAAATATTTTTTCTATACCTATGCGTATCTATTAATATTTAAGAAGGCAATTAAATAGTATTTTAGTAATTGCTATGTTACATGAATATGCATTTTCAATTATACTTAAACGAACCAAATGGTAAATGAAATGCAAGGGGTACATAATTTAGCAACATTTTGATAGTTAAGCGTGGGAAACTTGAAATATTTAAATTTGGATCCATTTTAAATAATTTATTCTAGAAGCCAGTAGAGCAAAACCATCAAAACAATATTTCCATAATAACAGTTCAGCGGAACTAATTGTGCCAAAGCGTACTAGGTATCGACCGGATTCATAAATATTCATTTTCATTAAACTTACTCAATTTCTGTTTTTTCATACATTTTTAAATTAACTACGTTTTATAGTCATTTTGGCGCAGTAGTCGCCATATGGTACTGGGGTATGGTACTTCTGAGATCTGGGGAGCGATTTTCGAAATTTTTTCTTATAAATGGAGATTTTAAATCTAGCTGCTATTCTGTATTTCTATTTCTATAAGGCGTAGATTCCGATTGTAGGTCACCGTTTAAAGGTCAATTATAATATTTGTAATGTTGAATTAGCATAGTAGTTTACAACGAATGATATTTTAAGGGATCAATGATCTTACCAATAAATCTAAAGACAACAACTCCGTTTTACTCATTGAACAAATAAATGATGGTAAATAAAGACCATAAATAAAACCTTCAACGTTTTCAGCAACATCGTAGTGTGATATCGTCACTAGGCATAGAGGAAAATTTAATGGAATCTGTTTGTTATTCCTCTCAGCAGATTTCATATCATTTTACTTCGGTTCTTGAACAAAGTCAAACAAAGGTCAGTTTGATCAGTTAAGCAATTTATCTACATTTTATACATTAATAGGATTAACAGTGTATCCATATCTACATAAACAGAGAGTATTCTAGATTATGCTTTACATTTACCTTCATAGATATACCCTACTCACTCGGGCCGATATTGTAATAATTCTTCAATCATATAAAACAAATGACAAATTTTGTAGTTTCTCGACTAACAAACAGTAATAACGCAGTTAAAAGTAAATAAACAAATTGTTGTTCTGAATGTTGCTAACAATATCATAAAATGACTTTATGCTCACAAGAGATTCACACGAGAACTTTCTCTATGGTCCGAGAAACGCACATTTATCATGAGAGGAGCAATTAGGAAACTAATTGAAATATGCGCGATAATAAAGAGCCATCTCGACTCTCTCGTTGCTCAATCAAGACAATCATCTTTGTTGATTTTTAAATTTGAAAATAAAAGTCGTTACTATAACTCGCCGAACAAGCTCGGTGTATTACTCGTATGTAAGGTTGCTATCGTATGTTATTTTTAGTAATATCATAGACGCAGAACTGGAGTCAGAATGGTTTACAATGTTAATGTTAATGATATTCCAAAGATTAGGGTACCTATGAAGTATTTTTTTATTTACTTCGATCATTTGTATTATTCATGTGAAAATGTATTATACTTATTGAATATGAATCATAATTTTAATATGTTAGTCGTTATAAATGAATATAAAATTAATAAATGTGACAACAAACTGTCCTACTTTGTGAAATACATAGAAATTAGGTATTTCAAGTTAGGAAAAGATTGATGCTCTTCTAAAATCCTAAAACAGCAACATGAACAATATGAAATATACAATTCATAATAGGCTAAGCTGAGTGATAAGTAATTAGCGTTAATTGAGTGCCAGACGCCTTAATTTCCTAGACTGGAGTTGCACCTAAACAGAGCTAAAGATACGCTTACGAGTCTTATTGTAAGTCGTGCTAAGCGGTTGTCTTTGGAATTTCCTGGGGCTTATTTTAAGAACTGACGCATGTCATATCTATGATAATTATTCTTACAGCGCAAAGGTGCTATTAATGGGGTTTAAAAATAACTACGAGGTTAGATATTTCTTTTTTTCTCCAAATATTTGACTTTAGCAGGTCTGTTATATTGCTAAGGACAGAGATATTTGGCACTTGGGTGTTGTCTGCCTACCCTGGGGTAGGGACGTGGCGTGGTGGTGTGATAACAGTAAGCTCACTTCAAACTAATGATTTTGTTTTCTGTGTTCAATGAATCTAATCTTGACAAGGGCCGCAAGAACTTCGTTACGCTTACTTTCTGTGTAAATTTTTTAAATGAACTCAATGTGGTATATAAAGTAATATAAATACCGTTTGTACGCACAAAGCGATAACAAATATGAAAAGATTACAACTGGTTATCTTCATAAAGAACTGCATTCAACTTCGTCGCCCGCTAATTCTTATTTCCTCATTAGTGAGCGCTCCCGGCCTGAGCCGCGCCGCCGCCGCCCATTCAACGTCGCTCTCGTCGCGACCCCCACTCTGCAACTCCTGCTACCCCCACCCCACCCTGTAAAATCAATCTCCTTCATCCGCTAAGCAAAATTGTCGCAAGTGCACTCCACCACTATGGAGTGTTTTGATTTATTGTCCATTTATTGGACTCTCAACAGCCACAGAGATGAATAAAAATAGAATAATTGCACGCTCGTTGTGTCGTCATCCCGATATTGAGCCCTTCTTTATTAACAGACTGAGCACAAGGCATGAACCATTTTTAGTCCCTTGATAAAAACAGAAATATGAGAGTAAATTAGGTATAAAGACTAACCCATATGCCACTTACTTTTCAACAGTATTAGAATAAGACAACAAAGGGAGGCGAATGTTGGAGTAGCGAGGTCGGCTGATAGAGGCCAGCGACAGAATGATACTAGCTGAAGAGCATAGAGCTCTTGAACACAGAGCAGCGAGGCGGCGGGAAGCGCGCCGGTGGGTCCCAATTTGCTGGAACATTATCCAATTGCGGTAGGCAAGCGGTTAGCGTGGGCCAGCGCGTGACCTGCGCACATATTTTGAATCCCTTTTGAATGCCCCCAATATTTTAATGTTTCAATTCTCTTTTGGTACAAGGATCACATAGAATTCAATTGGTTCGTTTGCTTTCAACTCTTTTTACTTCCTACTTAATACATGTCTAGTGATATTTCTGACACAAATACGATCTACTTATTTATCAACGCGTGTCTCACAGAATGGCGAGCTGATCATCTCGTGTTGTATAAAATTAATATGGGTTGGCTTTATCTAAGTTTATCGGAGGTCAGTAACGAATGCAGTTGATAACACCAATATTGATGAATACTTGGGAATCCACTGGCGCCCATTGACAAATCAGTTCAGATAACTATCAATTAATTTGATTAAAAGACGCAAATACTAAGCGGAAAAGAGTTGTATTTTAAATGACTCTTATGTTGAAATGTGTTTTACTCGGTCGAAAGGTCAATTGCTTTTGGGACACTTATAAAGAGGAATATGTTAAAAATTGTTGAGCTTGTAATGCTTAAATAGTTACTGTTTTCAAATGAAACGAGTGGGTAGTTTATTTAACGTGACGTTCAGCAATATTTCTATACACTGCAATGAAGCGTAAAATGTACCTATATTTTTCGATCGAGTCAGTGTTTCAATTTTGCAAATTCATTATTATTTGTCATTTGATATAAGTACATAGTTGATGTCACTTGTGTTCTTTAGTTCTTGTTATTATTATGACTTTCAACGAACATTTCAACCGATATTGTACATATCTTTAGGCTATCTATCTATCTTTACATATCTTTCCGTGCTCTCAAGTCTTATATTGTTCCAGTATTCGGCGCGAGTTTTCTGTCATAATGAAAAAGGTTAAGATCAGAGGGAACTTTGAGATTTGAGATTTCCTCGCCATGTTTTTTCTAGATATAATTGTTAATTTAAAAAAACTCATTTTCAGGTTATGTTTCAGGATTTCAACCATAATTCCGTAGTGTTATATTGAAATTCAAGTTACTAGGGCACCTGTCCGTGCTACTGTTACCTCCTTTAAAATACGAATGTGCCCACAAACAAATTTCGGGTATCGCAAAGGTAAGGGCTGAGGGGTGAGGTTCTAAGGTAAGGGTGAGGCGTGGTGAGGTTATGCTCTTGGTATGTCAACTGTTGAAACAACGTAATGCCATAAATAGCTGGAATCTTAAAAGGTAAGCTATTCGTGTGAACCCGTAATTTTCTGTCAGTAAGTTATTGTTAGCTTATTAGTAACCACAAAATTCAGCATAATATCAATGTATCGAAAATTTGCTTTATATGTCTTAACGTGAAAGACGGATTTCCTACTTAATTATCAAGTATCCGTTTTCTTTTAGAAACAGAAATGAAGTGAACATAGAGGGTAATTAATAAGTAAATATGCTCGGGCGCTTTCACATTGTTGCATCCGGCCGGGCTGGCCGCTGCTCCCAATTGGACTTCCGAGCGCGTTTCCGAAATCGTTCCAACAATTAACCATAACGACAATTTTAATAGCTCCACAGGGAGTAGCTATTGTTTTGTTATTATTAGGGCACGAGACAGGATGCTGGCTAATTAGACAGTAATTCACTTAGCCGTTCGAGTTTTATTGCAACAAGATGATTTCAAAAATACCGGCGCGTGCCGAGTACCAGTACTTAAAATACTTTTATTCAGTTGTTTAAAATTAGTTACTATCTTTTTTAATTTTAATTCTTTTTAATGTTTAATTGAATGTAACATTTGCTCTATGAGTGAATTGTTTATCAAAATTCTTTGAAACCTTAAGTTTTTGATTGGTTATGTACAAAAATAAATCAAAAGTATGATTTTCTAGTTGTCTCTCTGATTTATTAACTTTGTTCTATGTTGGTATAAAATGAAAAGTATCATTAAGTTAAAACATCCCAAGCAAATATTGTTACAGTAAATGCTGGATCATACCTATCTGTTTATTTCTCAGTTCTAAATATTTTTTATTTAAAAAGACAAAAGACATTTATTTGCACAAATATGGGTACATTAGAAGATCTTACAAAGTTATTAGTTCAATCTATATTTTGCCTTTTACGGCGTACAAATTAGTTTAGATTAATCTGAGTGAAACATCACGCATTTGATGGATATATTATTACCAAATAAGCTCACCCGCTTGACCTCTGGGCGTGGTATTGTGACAGGGAAAGGAATACGCAAGAGACACCCATGGCGGAAGAATCAAATTAACTTTAGTAGCACTATAGACTACAATAATAATGGCTAAGCTATATAAATAAATACACATTCTTATGTATTTACGTGATTTCTTTTTAATTTTTAAAATAACAAACACACAACACATTGGCAATTCAAATGTTGGCTAGGCGAAAACGACGATAAATATTTATTAACTAGTATAAGGACGTTAGTTGTGTACTGTCCAATTTACCTACATAATGGAAGTATTTTTTGTTAGTAAAATGAAAAATGTCATACAACAACAGCAGCAAAACAGTTCGTGTCCTAGTTTATTCCGTTACCTATTATGCAGACAAACAAAAATCAGTCTTGTTTAATTTAGTCTTTGTGAGCTCAGTGACGTTCGCTCAGCCCATTGTGTTTTGTAGTTACTTGAAAATCCAATACAATATGAGCGCGCATAAGTTCTTTCCAGTAAATTAGACGCTTATTGCGTCGTTACAGATCCACTCACTAACTGAATGTAACGTTTTCCAACATGGCACACCATTCGAAAATTAAAATGTAAGGAAAGTAACGTTCGACCATTGTTGTTAGTATTAGGTTTCCAGAGTTGTATAAAAACAATTAAAGTTAATATACTTTTTACGCTTAATGTTGAAGTATCTTGAAACGTAAAGTAAAATATCATTAAGCAGGATCGAGGTTAACTCTTCGTCCTCGAACAATGAAAAAATATATACCGGCCGAATTGAGTACCTCCTCCTTTTTGAAGTCGGTTAAAAAAACTAAAATACCGGTGTACCTAATCACATCGAGCAATACGAAAGTGCATCGGAAATGCAAAGCGACCTAATCTGAGGAACTACAACAGTGTGAGTCGTGTGCCCCAGTTCGTTGATAGATGTGCGGCGCAGGGCGCGACCCGCAATTATACATCCGAAACAAATGGCACAGATCGCGCGCACTCATCCTCCCACTAATTGTTCAGCGCCGCGGTTCTCTAATGACTAAGCGTTCAGTTTCGTTCTCCGCGGTACATGGCATCATTTACAGTTACTACCGTTGAGATATTAGCAGAATGGTCCAGTCAATGCCAACATCGAGACATTTTTCTCATTATGAACTTAATTTCTATTTTATTGTTCTTACTGTCTGGGCTCTAAACCTATGTTTAATCTTGTAACTAATCGATTTGTCTATTACAAGACGTGGAGGCGTCCTAATTAAATAAAAATCCAATTACATAATTTGATAATAAATGGAGTATAATGTTTGTCTAGGGCTTAATTGGATAATTTAACCGCTGACACTTCATTGATAAGTTTATTATAAGAGAGGAGGACGCCCACAGTTTCTAATGGAATTTGTGTAGAATAGCATATAAATTGATGGTGACGTATTGAGTCCGTGAGGAAATTTAAAAGTGCATTTTTATGTAATAAAAAGAAACCATTCCATATAGTAAGTGCCTTCATAGGGATAATTATTTTTGTGATGGCAGGTAAGGGCAGGTTTGTTTTTTACTTACAACAATAACATACAATAGGTCAACCTTCACTGGATACGTGGAAACATGAGTAAAAGTGAAGAAGCACCTGCCTCGCCCGCCGATAAGATTCCCAAGGCACCGCCCGTAAAGGTCGCCGCTCGACCGTGAAAATCCGTTACAAAACTCACGACTCCGTAAACTTGTCTTACACGTGAGCGTCGAAAGCGAAATAGGTTTCCGACTACATTAGTAGTAGGGTATAATATTCGAATTATCTTGTGGCAGGCAATTAGGTGTAAAGAAAAACTTTCTGTAAATAGAAAATGGAAAAAAAATTAGGTACATCCATTTTAAAATTTGTGCATTTATAGTGAATATCATTTGTCTGAGGGTCAAGTGGACAGGCCAGTCGATGTTTAGACGAAGATTCGGAGCAAACATGTGCTCGAAGTCGAAGGAGACGTAAACACACGCGAAACCATTCTCGAAACAATCATAAACACAATCTACAGTTATATGTATAGGTTTATTGGCCTACTTTAAAGCATGATTTCAATACACTTATTGGCTCAAAATGTTTAGTTACAAATTGGTGATAATTAGTCAAACTATGCACTTACGAGTAAATACACGCTATGAGCCCGTAGCCTTTGGTGCTAATTAATTAATTCTATCTACGATGTTAAATGGATTTGCTTTCTATCTGTCATCGACTTTACGTAATTTACATATTTCGTAACGCCTTTAATTAACGCTCGTTGTTGATAATGTTTTTGAACATCTATTTTGTTGACAGTGCAACTTGGGATGCGGTCTTTGGCTTGAAGGTTTAGATAAATCGTGCCAAGCGGTCTGCGTAAGTGATATCTTTCTACGTCAAATATTTGTTAAATATAGTGACAGAATAAATACTCACTGATTTATTTAATGTGATTTACAGAATGTTACATCCGACACTGTGTTTTCTCGTGAGCTATATTGTGTGATGGGATGCAATGAAGCGCTCAACACGTACTTCCAAAAGATAAGAGGTATAGAAGATTGGAGATTAGATATTCATTTGAATTTACATTAATTATAGAGTTATAATCGTGTTTATATTACTATTGTAACAGATCTTATCGGAACGCCAACCGCGCCGGCCTTAGTAGCGGATAGTTTGACAGCAACGTCGTTGTCTCTGGTGTGGGAAGGACCTAATCTGGCTAATCTCAGCTACTTGGTTCAATGGAGATATGAGGAGCTGCCAGGTAGTTGGCAGTACTACTCGAATACAAGCCACTCTGACCGCTCTATAATACACGTCAATAATTTACGGCCATACACAAAATACAGGGTAAATGTATTTACGATTTCTACATTGTATGTAATTTATGTTCATATTGCAAGAATACAATAAATATGATGATAGCAACTTAACATTGTATTGATATCATTAATTAAAATTTATTGTTTCATATTTACTCGTTCTGTTGGATAAAAAGAAAAACAGAGACATATAGAGGGCAAATAATATTGTTAATATACTTATGCAGGTAGCTTGTAATAACGTAAATGTTCACGGTTTCATTACAGTTTCGGGTTGCTATATTTCTTTCGGGCCATGGGGGCACGGGTGAGCCAGTATATTCGGCTCCTTCGGTAGTAATCCTTACTCTCGAGAGTGGCAAACCTAGTTCAGCGCCAACGGCGCTCCGCGCGGCGGCGCCCGATCCAAGCAGAGTAGCCATTTCGTGGGAACCTGGACCATTCCCAAATGGCCCTCTAATATCCTACGTACTACGACTAACCGATACGCAGCCAAACACCATCGACGCTTTAGAGGTATTCAATAACAATAATGTTTAATGTTTAATGCTTCAAAATGCTGCTAATGTTTAATGTTTAATGCTTCAAAAAGACATTGAGCCGAGTCAGAATATATTGGTCTGATAAAATTATTTTTCTTTCACAGGACATGCCAGCATCGAACAACACATTGTTCTATATGTTTCAAAACTTAGCGGCAGCTCGTGAATACGAAGTGTCGGTGGCTATGCGTAACGCCGTCGGCGAAGGGCCCAGAGCCTATGTTAGGATTTCGACGCCGCAACTTCCTTCTTGTAGGATATTATTACATATATAGTTCTCAATTATACTTAAATTTTTTTAATGCACTTCGTAAACTTTGGCTTTCTTTTGTCTTTTATCTAATCAAAACTTTACAATGTTTGGTCTAATGTAATAATGTTTACATTTATAGCGGTACCTAGTCAGCAGCCAATTTTAATTTTGGGTGGAGAACAAAATATTTTAGCAGCGCCAGCAAACGACATGTTATCTGATCCAGTAGAACTTTATAGTACTGAGCATAACATAACGGGTTTGTAAAAATCTCTTTCAAATTTAGCTATTTGTGAAAAAGTGCTATATTGTAATTGTCTGCCAAACTAAATTCTAATTTGTATTTTTCAGGTGTCGGTCTCGACTTATCGAGCAATTCCTTGTTTGTGTCCGTATCAAATGGCTACGTTTGTCGGAGTTCCTTATCTAAGAAAAGCCAGTGTGAAGCCATACTTACTCCGAAAAATATATCTTACAAGCCTTTAGATCTATCAGTGGATTGGTTAAACAGACATTTGTATGTTCTTGGTGAAGTTTATTACTCCAAGGAAAGTTCTAATTGGTCTAATACATCTCGATATTCAGGCTGGGAAATATTACGGTATGACTTTGACGGCAAAAATGAACTAGTAGCACTTTCAGGGTTCAACTCAAGACCTATTCATTTCGAAGTCGATGCATACAACGGGTAAGTAAAATATCACAAGTGACAACTATAGTGTACCATAAAAGTTACGTCAATTTTTATAAAACCTAAAAATTTTCAGATATTTGTTTTGGGCCCTTCGCGGTGTTGAACGTGGTGGCTTATATAGGCTGGATTTAGCCAATATTTCTAATGGTGTTCGACACGATGCTCCTCCAGAATTAATTGTAAGGGACGCCCATCTTGGGGCTTTCACCGTAGATCATGCCGATTTCAGATTGCTCGTGGCGCATCTCAGACGAAACACAGTACTTGCGGTCTCGCTCGATGGGTTTGTTTATAAATATTCTGTATTTTATTTATTATGAAATCGTGCTGCTTATATTCACATGGTACTTAAATGAATATTTTTAACAGGCGAGAAGTGACTGACTTTCGAAGTAACACACAAACACCGATGTTTTTCTCTGCACGTTCGATAGCATATGCGGGTGGTCTATTTTATTGGACCAACGGAAGAGAAATGTTAACTGAAGAATATCACGCACAGAGTGACAGTTACTTTCATAATGAGTACCCGTTAGCTTACAATACAAGGCCAATAGCTACGAGACAAGTTTTAGTCGCTTTAAGAAGCTGCCAACCAATTCCTGTACCCGTTAATCCACCTCTAGGAGTTCAAAGTATAATGGGTATTAATCGCGCCAAGGTGTCTTGGTCTCCGCCCCATCTTTTGGGTCATCAAGGAAGTGGCGCTTGGCAGCAGTGGACTTTTCAACTTCAGTTGACTCACGTAGTATCAGGAGATACAATTGATATGTAAGTGCATAAGATGATGTTGTTTCATTTCGTAGATAATGTCTGTTCGTAACCGTAATCCACTTTGTACGCTATCAATCTAGTAATACAATTATTGATCAAAACAATAGAAATGGAAATAAAAAGAGATTATGGAAGCACCACGAGTTATTTAATTTTTTCTTTTAGAAAAAACATTACGGAAGCAATGCAGGTAGTTGAAAACATTAAACAAGATACAGAGTACGCGATAAGAGTTGCAGCAGTAACTACATCTGGTTCAGGTATTAGACTTGTCATACGTACCTACCATAAACTAAATGTAAACGCTTATAGCACATTTGTTTCATTATTATCTTTTTCCATAGGTCCTTGGTCGTCAGAATTTGTAGGAAAAACTTTGGCATCATCACCAACTACGTTACATAGTACCTTAATTTGGTCAGGGCCCGATGGACTTTTACAAACCGACTTAACGGGAGATAATATGCAAACTTTGATACACAGGTAATGGATAAGCTAGGCGAGCTTTTATAATTTAAATACTATACACTCTATGCATGTCAGTAACAATTTATTTCATTTCTGTTTATTCACAGGGAAAATCTCAAAAACATTATTATTACGGACATATCTTGGTACTGCGATAAATTATATTTAGTAACTAATGCGTCGACGGTAATGTGGTACAATACCACATCGCACAAACAGGGTCTTATGTCCAATATGGAGAACGTGGGCAGTTTGGCGGTAGATTGGGTTGGGAAAAAAATATACTGGTCAAATCCTAAACAACAATTGGTAAGCCTTTGATTCAGGGTATAAATTATTATACGAATTCTAACAAGAAAAATTGGATTACGATCATTTTTCATTTTAGATAACCCGTGGAAACTTTGATGGTAGTAATCGCGAACCTGTGCCGATAGTTACCGTAGCGAAGGAGCTTACAATTGATTCGTTAAGAGCCTACATTTATTGGAACACTGGTCATGCTGTTGAAGCTGCTAAGCTTAATGGCGAGAATAAAATTATTTACTATCCGGCACAGTTGTTTAGTGGTAAACAAGGTAAATAATATTATACAGTTCTATGTTGAAATATACTTTCTATAAGCGTAGAATTAAACTGAGTAGGTTTCTGTTTTGTCCTAACGAAACTATACTTCTGCGCCGCTTTACTGCCGAAGGAACCTATTTCATTAAGCGATATATCTACAATGATATCGAGGTATACATGTAGGCTTATAAGTCATACGCGCTTGAAATAAATAATATGACACAATTTTCAGTCATGGGCCTCACAGCTGACTTGGAAGAGAAATGGTTGTATTGGTTAGTAAGAAGCTATGATGGATCAGAGCTACATCGGGCACCCACCGCTGATAGAATATCTGCTGGTATCAGTGAGGTGCGTTCCTTTATACAAGCTGTCATTTTTATTGGTCGTTTATGATTTCTTTTTCAATTTTCATCTTGTGCGAATAATATTTAGAGAATATGTATAATTGCTAAATCCTATCTAAATCTATTGACATTACAGGTATCCAGTTCGTTAGTATCACGTTTGCCAGGAACTGCAACCCTGGGTCCATTGTGCTATTTTAGCGGAAGACTGGTTTGGGTTCAAGATGCTTCTCGAGCTGTTGTATCTGATTTAAGTGGACGATACACTGCTGAATTGGTGCCTCGGGTCCATGTTATAGCTGTGAGAGATCCTACACTACATTCGGCTAGTGGTAAGATTGACGTCATTGCCTTAAAGTGCTAATGCACTATTATTTAATGTATTTTTACTTTTATAAAACGGAACTTTTTATACCAGATTCCATAATTGCCATCCCGGAGACAATCAATTCCTCGTCGATAGCAGTAAAAGGAGAGTGGGATAAATTTAACGTCACCTGGAGCCCGGCTACTCGAGTCAATGTCAACAATAGTCGGGTTTATTATGACGTCAGCCTGCACTTCCTCGGACAATATAAAATTGAGGTGGGAATCTTATATAATTCGTTATTCTTTATAGTTAAGTCTACAGATAGGTTCCACATGATTTTGGAAATATGTGCTGTGAATAGGCGCGCAGTTTTATATTACATTTTACCATTTTACCAGCGACACTCAACTTATTGGGGAGATCCACTACAATTTACATACCCCAGGAATTTATTTTTAAAACCTTTTAATATTATTATCTTTGCCTGTTAATTTGTAAACTCGACAAGTGTTATTTTAGAAAACAGTAGAAGTACCGTGGGTGGAAGTACGAGAGAGACGGATAGCTCCATACAGCGAGGTTGAGGTGACAGTCCGCGCACACACGCACTGGGGCGGCGGCGCCGTGGCGCGAGCGAGCGCCCGCTCCCCGCAGGCGCCTCCCGCGGCGCCGCGCTCGCCTCGTCTTTACATTCATCCTGTCCACAGGTATGCATTTATATGGTTATAAGTGTTATAACATACCGAATTGGATACTAATATACGCAGACGTGCATAGAAGCCATCTGATAGTTACAATCCATCGAAAGTACCTTTGGCTTTGTAATCGAGAGCTACGGTACATCCGCCGAGACGTGGAAATTTATAATCTGCTATGGTGTCAAGCTATGATAAATTGTTACTGATATAATCAAACTCTATTCCTATGTAGCGGGGGCCCGTTGATGGCCACGTTCCGGTGGCAGGCGCCCCTCTATGCCAACGGCGTGATTCTCGGCTACGAGGTGCAATGCTGGCTGCTGCCCAACTCGCGCCACGCCGCGCCTGCGCGTCCCTCCGCTTGTGCAGACGCGCGCCTGTCTCCCGTTCACACGCAACTCATGCTCAGGGATCTTCATCCTACATCCAATTATTTCTTTCAGGTAAGACCCTCGTTCATTATCTGTGCTTCGGTTAATATTTTAATTATTATTTTTTGACGATTCGGTGCATTTTGAAAAAAATGAACATCTATGTTACAGGTTCGGGCTTATAATGACGCTGGTTACGGTCAATATTCTGAGATCGTGTCGGCTTCCTCTGACGACATTAATCCTATACCTAAAGTAATGATATCATCTCAGGATGCAATCAAAATTATAGATCTCGACTCCAGCGAAAGTGAAATCATACCGAAGAGTACCGGAATACCTGTCGACTTTACTGTTTCTATAGAGGAAAACATCGCTTATTGGGTTAACAATCTTGAAGAAATATTTTCTTCAAGAATTAATAGCAGTGGACATTACAAAGTAATTAAGCAGTTTGTAACTAATCATGTTCTGTATGTCATTATTTTGGTTTTATATATAAAGATTATTCTATTTTCACACTACTATATAGGGGATTGGACTTTTGAAAACTGACCAGAAACTATTGTCTTAGCTCATGCAACTTAGTTCTATACCAAAGCCGGACTCATATAAAGCAATGTACATGACGAATGAAGTAACTTCTAATCTAATTACCAGTTTGAATTTTAAAATATAACTTTTTAAATGCTACCTATTTTAACATTACCGTTTAATTTGACAGTTAACATCTATAAACGGCACGGCAAGTAGCATCTGTGTTGATTGGGTTGGCCGGTCCGTGTACTGGACTCAATTAGAAATTACATCTATCGAAACTTATGTGACGTATCGGATTAATCTAGGAATACCTAATACAAGGCCCCATATACAGCGTGTTTTCGCCAGGAAACAACCCATATACGGCCTACAAGTTGTTCCATTATTAAGGTAAAACTAATACACTACCAGAAACTAAAATAGATGTAATATTATTACCTGATTTAAAATGTCTCAATTTCTTTTAGATCATTGTATTGGTACGAAGAGAGTAATCACACAGGATTAGGTACCCTTATGACAGCAAAAGTAAATGGTTCTAATATTAGAAGATTTTTTAATACTTCTGCTGTAGATACTTTTTTCGATTTACAAGAGGATTGCAACTGTCCCGAAAATCCTCAAATTGCGAAAACCTTCGTTATAGACATGACTAACAATGACATTGTAATTTATTGGGTGGATCCGTGGACCCACCGAATCATAGCCACAGATATAAACAGCTGCAGTTGTAAGACAGTGATGGATGCAACAGAAAAGAAAAAATATGGATTTCCACCCATGTCAATAACAGTTGATAGCAAATACGTATACTGGTACAATTCGAGTGAAAAGTCCATATTCTACACAACGAAGTACAAAAAAGGGAGAATAGAACACGTCAGAGTATCGTTCGGTTATAAAATTATGGCTTTAGATCCAGGCAACCAGCCATTTCCACCGGAGTTCTGTCTTTTTCCCACCGCGCATAATTTATTACCAAAAATAATTACAAATTCTGCAAACAGTTTAACTTTAAAGTTGCCCGAAATAGAGAAACCTAATCGATGTCAAGCGTTAGAATATGAAATGGCTGCAACGGAATACACGGTGTATTACCGACCCCACGCCGCGAACAATACGATGATGTGCGACAAGGACACGTGTCTGTACACCACAACAACTAGAACCGAAGCGGTCATCAATGAATTGAAATCATTTACGAACTACACCGTTTTGGTAGCAGCTACCAATTATTATGCTAAGCTTAAGGAAAAAAAACCAATCGTTGGAGCACCGTTTATATTTCAAACAGCAGCTGAGGGTATTTTTTTACAAATTTAACTTTTTCTATCTTCCTTATATGCAAGTAAATTAATATACTTAACAAATTCCTATTGCAGCACCCACGGCCCCAAAGAATGTGACCGGCATAGTTCTGAGTCCGGTGTTAGCTCGCGTAGAATGGATTCCAGATCCAGGTCTGCGGTACGAGTTACATTGGCGAACAGATGACACGTCCCCATTGTCTCATAAATTTAAAGGTAATTAAAATACACATTATAAACACCACATGAAATATACCTACGTATAAGTTAGTTATACATTACAATAATAAGTTAAAATATTATTAAAACAATACTTCCCATAAATAGTCAACAATGATCGTAAACTCTTAACTATTTGACGCCTAAAAAACCTGAAACTAACCGTTCGTATTAATTTACAATAGTTAAGCAATTACTGATCTCAGTGAAAATCTTTGAAGGTCGGTTGGCTCGTACGTTCTCGATCTGATATATCCTGTCTTCGCGTTATCGCAGAGTACAGGTAATATTTACATGAGCGTCAGAACATTCGTTATCTATCTATCTATCTATCTTTTCTATCTATCTATCTATCTATCTATCTATCTTTTCTATCTATCTATCTATCTATCTATCTATCTATAACTATGTAAC
>DWQT01001693.1:0-15916 GCA_018244895.1 Myscelus amystis hages
CAGCTAGAGGTAAATATAAATATCTGTAACAGATGATATAAGAGCATTAAAAATTGCAATAAAAATGTACATGAAAATTTTCTAGTACAAATAATAAATTCATAATGCAAACAGTATATATCTATAAAAGTTGAACATTCCAATACAGCGAAAGCCTCTTTTGTGATCGCGAGACAATTCCGCGAATATCTCTTTAAAAGCGCCATTGTCGGCTGCAATTTCGCCCGCTAATACCTGCCGCGTGTCGTCGGAAATGAAACAAAGCTGCACTGATCCTTAGCGGCACATTAGCGCCTTTTAGCGAGCTTCCGCGGACGCATTGTGTTGCGAGGTGCAGCCTTCGCAACGGTTCGTACCAGCAATTAAACAGACACGAATCGTGTTCAGTACCGATATTAATCTCCAATTCATTGAAGACGTTTTTATAATGTTTTTGTTATAGAGGGCACAGGGATATTAATTGCTCGTATATACAAGATGCAACATATTAATTGCAGACCTTATACTTGTACCTGAGCCGGAAGTTAAAAGTTATTTTTCAAATCGGACCAATATTTCCTGAGATTAGCACGTTCATACAATCAAGCAATCAAACAAACTCTTCAGCCTTATATATTAGTATAGAAGTATAGATAGTATTATCTTAGACGGACGTGCGTCATGAAGTTTATTTCTGAGAACGCGTCTTGCGTGTAACATGTGCACGTCGATAAATTACATCAGCACAGATGTATCTTAATATTGAAATAATATCGGGTGTCCGTCCTCGCTATAAAATACAAGGAAAACTTAAACAAGGAACGGATTCCGAGTGTAAGGGATAAAGTCGTGGCTATCTCATGTGGTCTTCGCGTGCGACGCGAGTGACAGCTGGTAGCGATTTTTGTGGCGGATCTCTTAAAATGCAGCGCTCATTAAGTGCTCCTGCATGACAGGACTGATGTTAATTGCAACCAATTCAAAATCTAGCCTACCACACGTAACTCTAAGCAACAAGTGTTTCACCACAAAGCCTCATCAGGTTTATATCAACTTCTTACCAGGACTTTATCAAATCCGTTCATTCATTCCACTTCTTATCCTGTGTGCTGTCGTAAGACTACAAGACACAAAGTGCAATGATTCATCAATCGATCATGCATAAATGTTTCTCCTACACAGGTCTAGGTACAGTTTTATCACGAATGAATGACTTATCATATGACATACACATACACATAACGCGACAGCCATTCAAAGACAACAAATAAGACGCGTCAAATGCTTCAGTATTTATACGAAATAAAATGTCAATTTTCAAAGCAATTTGTCAAATAGGCATTTGGCATCAAAAACGAAAATGTTTACCCGCGTTCTCTTATAACTTAGGTACCACCCACATAAGCAGACCGCAAAGCACTTAGGTATATAATATTTTTATTGCAGTCCTCGACCTCGCTTAGGAAGCAAAAGCGACCCACTAAATAAAATATTCTCCGCAAGAACGTTTGTATTAGAGCCGGCTTTGTGTAAACTTGAAATGTACAGTGCAGCCCTTCGGCCCTCGGGTCGGTCATTTATAAGTTTTTCATTAGTGTTTCGGGAAAATTCCTTCACGTATGGTAATGCCAAATGCCACACACGCGTCCGAGCAAGGGGCCAGTAAGAAAGTTCGTCTAAATATTTCACATTTAAATACTTTCGTTGGTATGAAGACTTCATAAGCTAAAGTACTATTAACTGCATATTCGTTGCAAAAAACAATTTAAGTTTATATTTAAATATTTATTTTTTTAAATATATATTTATTTTATATTTAAATATTAAAATGAGCTATTTTCCAATGCTATAGACGCTGTGTTGAATAAAGATATGTTATTATAAGCTAACAAAACCTAGCACGAATCAGAAATCGATAAAAAAATATGTTCAGTATAAAACATTATTATATTAAGTGACTACCAAACAGATTCGTTTTTCTGTAATTTTCAATAATGACTAAATTAGAATTTCTCCACCAGGCAACAGTATATAATAAAGCTCATAGAGTTGCAGCGCAAGTTTAGTATAAAGAAACAGTGGCAAAGTATGTCCAACGCTAAGCCTACAAAGAGAAATTCGAAGTGCGCAATGTGTAAATGTTATGTGTAACATTAAAAAGAATTTATTGTTATTGATACTCGGGCCCGCTGGCGTACGAAATATGGCTGGCGCTGGAGCCGCGTTCTGAGCCAATTGATCCGTTCTGAACGGAATTGGACCACGCTAATATTGTCGTTGCATCTTTTATGAAGAAAAAATTACCAAAGATAATTACAATGCCCACGTTGATGGGTGTAACTGGTGAGGGAAAATGGACTTTCTTACCTCGGATAAATGGTTCAGATAGCGCTTGGGATTGAAGAGAGCGATGAATGTAGAAGAAACATTTCCTGCTTGCTTCCTCCGTACCCCGTTAGGGAGCGACCGTGATGGTATAATAATAATAATCTGTCATGCCATTGCAATTTGATTTAGATATAAAAATTCTCATATTGTATAAACGTGACATTAAATGCATGTGTCTATAAGAGTACATTTTTACGTCCTGGCTTCAAAGAGTGGGTTCCTGTCGATATGACCTTTAAAACAAGTGTGAATAGACGTATACTAGCAGTTTTAGAAACATCATGATATTTAATAACATTTTATATTCTAAGGTGTGCGTGATTCTGTACCATTTCTTGCACCCATATAACGCATAGTATTTGAATGTTAAATTATAAAATGCACGTAATTTTCTACAACTAGTCTTTGTATAACCAGTATTAGAATCTATACTATCCCTACCATAGGCAATGGCGGCTTTGAATAACCACTATTAAAGATAAAAAAACACTGCTTTAAAATAATATGCTTATAAAAATTTCGAAGGGTCTCCAGTTTCGTCGCTTCAGCCAGTAGATGGCGTCATAACAACCGTTAGCGCGGCAATGACCGCTAATTTCTGCCGTGCCCGATCTAACGAACGCTGAATTGCCTATTAAGTTACATTACTATGAACGCTAAATATAAACCTTACGCATTCTATCTCAGTATTTTTGTAGATAAGGCTGACAATAGAGTCAATTATGTAACATAAAAATGTGATACTATAAGATGTGATAAATAGGTAAGAATAATTGACAACCCTAGCGATTTCAATTTATTTTCAATTTTACCATTTCACCTTTGCCCGCATGCTGAAAAGAATTAATTTTGTTCACGCGTTATTTTTTTATTGCTCCCGTAACGCTATTTATACTGCTTAATTGATAAAAAGTTTGTTTCTCGTTGAAATGAGATATTTTTTAAAACCCCTACGTCTACCCCCAGCCGTTCATATCAGATATCAAATCGGTTCGTTCCTCGGTATTCACGTGAAAGAAGGACAAACAGACACGCTTTCGCATTTATCATATTACTATGGAACGGAAAACATGATTGCCATTTCCCTTTGAACGGAGCAACAATACTTTAATACCCCTGAGCGGTATTTTGTTTTGGAATATCGATATGATTGAAGGTGGATGAAGAGCAAAACGCGAAGGCGCCTTCCATTTTATGTTACCTATTTATGGTTACAATTTCCAACGATCATATACAATGTCATTGATAGACAGCGGCGCAGTGAACGTGGTATTTTATTGAACGAAACAACCAAAGGGGGATATCCTACCAATAGCATGTCGACTAGCAATTAGATTTGGGTATTGTGCCGAACTTTCGGCTATGTTCTTTCGTTGCTATACAATCACTAGATGTGACATTTTTAATAAACATATCGAAAACATACGTAACGTTTACGGAAAATTCCGTTATTATCATTTATAATTACTTATCATATAGTATTATTACCGTATAAAATACTTTAATTTTTTTCTTTGCACGCATTGAAATAGTCTTATTTGTTACTTATAGTGAATAGGTGGAAATATGAAACCTACACTATATCTTATTTGATTTATTTCTTTATCTACGTAAAGCATGTTAACGCAATGTTTTACTTGTCATTCTGCAAATCGGTAGCAATGAAGTTTGAAGCAGCGCTTCAAATGCATATATTAGTTAACGTGGTAAAGTCAATTGGTTTCAGTCATGACTCATGAGGCAGTCTTGTTAGTGCAATTGACTGCATTGAAATCAACGATCGTTGCCTACAGTCATTAATACCAGCCCCTACCGCGACGCTTCGCTTGTCAAAGACGTCATTACAGCGGTTTAGGAGTTGGTTTGAAATGATTTTGTAACTCTTTATTAAATTTGTATAGGTTCTTGTTTGAACTGAAAAGTACGCAGTTATTAGTAAACACGGATATTCTCAGGTAACTTTATGTTATAACAATTTAACGAGTGATTGTATTGTAGTACGTTTATTTAAATTTTATTTGTTTATGTTTTGATCTGCATAATATTAAGGGCACAAACGACAGGCTTACGTAACAATAGGTATGCTTAATTCACAGCCTGTTTTAAAACTTTATAAAATCATCAACGAAAATAATGTTTTACAACAAGAGTTGAAGGGTTATTACGAGTATGTAGGCATTACGAGTATCTCTATTTCTGAACGAATAAATTAACGGAGAACTAATTAGATATGTTGATGATATAGGTAATGCTTTCTGTGAAATTCGCTACTGAAATATTAAACGATAAATGTTTAATATAACATTAATTTACACACAAATTATGGCAGATATTAAACCAATTTCATTTCAATAGACTCCAAAAGCGTTTTGCTATCAACTGACTAATTCACTCGCGTTAATATAGGCACATATTAAGTAGGGTTATTAACAAAGTAAATTTATAATTGGCTCTTTTTGTGCCGAGGCGCCTTTATATCAATGTTGAATAAACATCTGTCCGCGTTATTTCTGTGGGAAATACGCCTTGAAATGGCACGTCGTGGTACGACCGGTATTGCCACAAATAATTAGGCATGTAGCCCCCGACAATCGTGAAATTGGGATTATTACGACCTTATGACGGGCTTTCTGATTATAGATGTAGATTATAGATAGATGTGGGTTTATAGTTTGCTAACTTGAATTGATTTGAGACCGACCCGAAACTCTCGATTTAATAGGGTATAATTTTCAATAAACGATCAATATTGGCAAAGCGTATGTATTATTCATTTTGAGACTTTTCTAATAAGTGAAGTTCAAGAAATAACATCTTCCTGTGATAAACTTACCGCGGATTAATAATTGATAGCGAAATATTTTTTAGACAACAAATTCATTAATTGAAATTTAAATCGTTCGAATCCCGACACATGTATGAAACGGTATACAAATTGGTTGGTATAACAGTTTCATTAAATATAACACCAAGTTTTAATTTCTCAACCACGGCATCAAAAAACAAACAGCTTCAAAGAATTACCAACAATTCCAATGCTCGATGAGCGCTTGACCGGTTTTTTTCTCAACAGTACTGTAATGAGAGGCTCTCTAAATAGCCGAGAACTCTACAGATGTCATTATTTTAATGAAACTTGAGAATAGAGCCCGGTAACGAACTCGTGAAACATGTATACTCTACTCTTTAGACGGACGGTCTTATGTCTCTCCACAACGCTGATGAGGCCAACCGTAATGCTGTAGAGATATGTGTAAGAATTGTTTTAACAGCTCTATTTTTTTACGCAATCGTATCAGCGGTTACTTCGAAAACCAGCTAAATTCAGCTCACGTTATTTTGCAACCATACTCGAATATGAAACGAATGTGAGATGGTCATATGGTGTATTTGTAGCGAAATATTATTGGAAAAGTTTGATTTTTCTATATCTCAGTAAAGTTTAATGATGCTTACTTAAGAATAGCAACTAGTTATTATCATGATTGAACCTTTGGGAAAGTTTACATAAGTAGTTAAGCCGTTAAAAACCTTCATCCATTCTTGCAATGGCCTTTAGATTCTCACTACTGGGCAAAGGCTACTTCTGCCGTAACCTCATCCGATGGGCCTTCTGAATGAGAGTTTATCGCTGTCTAACTCAGGTCATCAGACAACCTGGAAGGGTGACCTGTGTTCCTTATGCTGTACCCCATGTAACATTTGATGATGTCCCTTCCCCATTTTCTTAACGATCCTTCGAATATTAACAACCCAATCTTGCTTGTTATAATATTTGAAATATCTCAATAAAAACCATAACAGTTTCAATAATTATACCTCTAAATAAACATCAAAACATTTCGAACTCAATTATATTCTATTGGCTTACTAATTAACAAATTGTAGAGGTGGCTTATTGTGGTTTCACTACTAATATCATGCCAGCAATTGTTATATAACCGGATTACTATTACGCCATTTATTTAATAACATTGCTTCAGCCGAAAACTTGGCGCCGCGCCCAAAATCCAACAAACCCGCGCTGCGAGGGACAGGCTAGGGCCTAGAATTATACAATGTGAATATAAACATAACATAACATAATAATACAGAAATCAGAAAGCACATGTTTAATAAAACCGAATTTCTTTTAAAATATGTAAAACGTAAACGTAACTGCATTTTGATAAAAACTGCATTGAAATCGGTTGCGTCATTTGTAAGATCTAAGCACACATATTACCGGAAGCGACTTTATAATTATACCAAGTAATTATGTCTGCATTGTTAAAGTTGATTAAAAATTAAAGAACCCAAGCTAATAGCAACGTGATTATACGAATTTTCTCCGAAGTAAGTCCTTTAGCTCAATACATGACTACTACTGTATTTTGTATAAGAGTGCAAAAATTTACAAACTCGGCCTTTACAAGTTACGACATTAGGTTTTGTCGAAACTTGGCTAAAATCCAGCTTGCAACGATGTGCGTGCGACGGCAATACAATTGTGGCCGTAATGTTGTGAACATTGTCTTGCAGTGCTAAACAATAACTTAGATAGATACTCAATTTAACTACGGTTAATGACCCTCACTCCCCATACCAAGGGCCTTGGATTCGACTCCCACTCAAGAAATATTTTTGTGATCAGCACGAATATTGATTGAATATCCAGTTTCGCGGTCAGATTTTCTAACCTTGAGAATAAAAGGCTAGGGAACATCATTTCATATAGCGTCATGTTATGCCTAGGCTGTATTGACTAAGTTAACAAACACAGGTAAAATAAAAATATGTATCATTAACTAGGATGAATTTCTGAATGCAGTGAATAGGTATTAGCTAGCTATACTGAAAATTAAAAGCTTTATTTATATTTTTAGTCTGCTTTTATACTCTCATACTCTTATACAAATACACTAAGGCTTTGTACCATTTATAAAGAAAAAAGATCCTTGGTTATTCCACGCGAACCATTGTCGCATATAAAACAAACAACTCGTGTCCCTGTGTAATTATTCCTTTGCTGGGATAAAAAGGAAGCCACATTTAAAATACAAACTATTTTTTTTTGTTTCAACATTGTACACAAATGTAGGCAGCATCTCATTCAGACCTATTCTCATTGTAGTGACCTAAATTAAATTAAATATACACACACTAACTTCTTTAGTAGGGCACGGCCGCTATAGTCACGTTTTGCGGACTAAGTGAAGTGCCTAAGTGTAGATGACTTAATCATAATAATTCATCTACACTTTGGCACTTCACTTTGGCATCACAGTAACTATTATTATTATAATAGTTACTGTAGTTATTGTTATAATAGTTACTGTAGTCCATTAATTAATCCCGTCCTGTCCTTTGATGGAATTGCTACAATAGTTCATAAGCTTGCTACGGTATGAAATACAATGCTACGGTCGCTACGAAACTGGTAGCAGCAGTCAGCTACGGTTGTATGGAGCGATTGGTAATGTTTGCAACCATTAGTATTTTGTTGATGGATATGGGACTTAACAGAGCACTAATGACCTAAAACTGGTCTAATGCAGATAAGAGGCTTACAATCATATCCGACAGATAAAGTAAGAACAGTTAGACACTATCTTGGATGTATTCAGGCCTTCTGAATGAGAAGGTGTAGCGATTAAGCTTTATAATAATCTGTACAAAATCTTGTACAGTTGTGATCAGCTACATATGTCGTGGTCATATACAGTAACGTTTTAGAAATCATTAACGATCTCTTATTGTGTAACAGTTAAGAGCACCTTTTATACGGGATTTAAGAGAAACAAAAATGAAATTACTCTCAGAAAATGTAAGTAGCAATTCCATACATTCCTGTTATAAATGAAATGAAATATTTTCTTAATTGCCATTGACCCGACTTTAACAAGTCTCGAGAAAGGCTGTCCTGCGATTGCTTTTGTTTACTCGTTTTATTTATTCCTCAGAAGTAAGTTATTACAAATTAATCCTCGCGGATAACAATGTGTCTGCAATAAATCGAAAGTAGAACTTTAGTCTTATGGGAAATTGGTCCCATTTCCCTGCGGGCTGCAGTAATCAATCAATAACACGACATGACAGTTTGCTGCTTCTATAACGATAATTATTTCTGTAACAGGAAAAAATATCTGGCTTGAAGGACCGTCTAGTGGTAATAATACGCCACTTTAGTTCTAATTTAATAGTAAAGTAGTGTTAGAAGTCTGTTGTTTAATTTTCTAATAGTAGTAATGGTTCAAACTCATTAGTAGCCCATTCTTTTAGTCGCAATGGATTCTAAGGACACTTCCAATACAATTCTAAGTCCTTTTATTGTCCGTTGATGTACGTTTTCTTTGTCTTTATTTTATTCTTTAAATATTGCGCTGTTAACAGAATTGTTTTTTTCACTTTATTTTTATTAAACTAAAGTGAAGTGGCCGTTGTTCATTATTATTATTTTAAAAGCATGGGATCTTTGAGTGAGACATTAAGTGAACTCTTGGTGGTTTACCATGTTTATCTACCAACTAGTATTAAATGTAGAACAACCTTGTCCTAGTATCCCTGTAGATCTATGACGTGGTGCTTTTAAAAAAAGCACGAAAAGAGTTTTGCTACGATGCTCTGACAATATACTTATTGCCACTGGCAACCTGCCTCAGTATCAGTGCCAACTGTGAGTCGTCTTCGAGAATTGTTCATGTTTTACGGTTATGGAAAACTGGCGGTACGGGAAAAATAAACAGAAAGAATGTTAATAGCATCGCAGATGGAAAAAGATATATTAATTTATTGTAATATAGGACAATTTAAGGAAAAGAAAACAGACAAGGTGGTAGAACCTTCTGTGATTCGACTCCGGCGGCACCACCGCTACACCTATTTCTGCCTTATAACATCAGTGTTAAGTGCTGCTGTGTTCTGGTTTGAACGGTGTGGTAAGGGAGACATACTTTTTTGAGGCATTCCAGCTACTCGTAAGTCCTCAGGGGTAGGGGCGCATCTGTGGTCGAGCTGAGATTGGAATCTAATCTTATCTGGGGTTGATTACAAATGTACACGGGCGGCAGTAGCCACTTACCATTAGTTGGACCGCATGCTCGTCTGCTACTTCCATAAAATAATTTTAAAAAGACAGTGGTTTAATGGTATAAATAATACATTGACAGACTCATATTTCACACTATAATACATTCGTATCTTCGTAACACATCGCTGACTGAACGAACAAGGAAAAAGCAAGATTTAACAGGTAAAAAGGCCGAGTGGTACGGCCTTAAAGTTTTTCATAAAGGCACCCATTGAAGTACAAGCCATAACTCTCTTACTCAAAGCCTATCCATTACTATCAAAGCCGCGCACCGGCGGCGTCTCGTCCCCGCAACGTTCAGGCTCTTTTCACGCAGTAAATTAATGGCACGGCTCACGCGAACTTTTTATTTAATACTCGACAGGTCAGGAGCAAGGTAAGGTGGCTTAAGGTCTAATGGAAAAGCACGAAGCGGGTTCATTTATTTCTTAATATATCTCCATTTATATTAAGAATACTTAATGATGAAATATGAAGGCTGTGTAATGGTGTTTATGTTATAGAAGTAACAGGCCGTGGACCCTGTGATCCTTAGTGATTTTAAAAACCCACAAATTGGTGGCAGCACTTTAACGAGAATGGCTTCCTTTCGTAACTCTGGCAACCTGTAGTAAATTCCAAAATAAAAATTGGGTTAACTCTATAGACGATTCCGATAATCTATGCTCTTGCGATCACTGTTCCTCCATTGACTAGTTTCACCAGATTATACTTGATACTTGAACTTAGTCTGTACTTTGCTGCAAGTGTTGGTTGGGCCTAATGGTTACTAATTAGTTATAATCAGTGTAATCACACTCAAATAAGACAAAGATAGACTATTACTATGCGTAACTAACCTCACAGTAACTACATAATATGTACTCACTGAATGCTACTAATGGGTCTATTACGGTAGTTTAGTTACTAATTAATCCTAACTAATAATCCCATTAATAACCAACAGGAATTGAACAAGACCAAATGTAGATCCACAGAAATTGGTGGCTATTTGTGACTGCTGTCTTCGTCACTCTCTAATTTAATGTAATTGTAAGTTTATTTGCAGGTAAAAAAATTAAAATTGTCTTCCATGAATCCTATGAAAAATAACTAGTTACGCGCATCATTTAAGCAAATCTTCTGCCTTTCGCTGTTGAAGTAATTGTTGTACAGGTAGCAATTTTTACGTTTAAAAATTGTGGAAAAATGGTTTCAGTTTAAAATTCAAATCGTTTGACTTAACATCTCTGTAGTTTGATGCTTTAATGAAACCAACATTTTAATGGCGTAATGGCCGCACTATTTATTCAAATGTAGCAATTGCAAAGAGTCCGGGCCAGGGGTCGTCAACGGTTTTAACGTCAACAAAGCTTAACATTTTTGCCGAGACTATTCTAATTTCAAATTCTACCTGAGAGCTTAGAGACCACTTTACGTATTCGTTGTGCTGAGGTTTTTATGTGTTATGCCTTCACTAGACGAATCCTTTGACTATCAAAATCTATTTATTAATACTATGGGCTATGTACATTTGGCTAATTTTAATACTTTTTTGAGTAGGATTTAAATTCTACCTGAGTTCATTATAATGTGTTAATACTAACCGTCTTTTCAAAACAACAACGATTTTCTGTTTTGTTTTAATAACAACGTGTTTTGATAAGAAGAAGAACTAGCTAGAACTAGAAGAACTAGAAGTGCCCCACTGTGTTACCCGGGTAAATCGCGATCTCCTGGAAATTTCGTGTATAAAAATAGTCTATATGTTGTACTCTTCTGTTTTCCAGTAGGAGTTCCATTAAAACCATTTCAGTCTTTTCAGAGATTAGCAAAGACAAACAAAAAGACACAATAAAAAATGTTGTTGTATTAGTATCGTATTATCAATTATAAGCACTTAAGAACACGCAGTTATTTTGAAATCACAGACAGATACTTCAGTTTTATTTATATATACAAATGTGTAAAAATTTTGTACGTGCAAAATGTTGCCGTCCCCTGATTTGGACAGTTGCGGGCTTTTATCTAGCTTTATTCATGTTTTTCTTTCAAATTTCGCTTCCGGTTAACATAAAAAAAGCTGTTGGAATTCGGGATTTTTCAGGCGTATTTTGAGTTCTTTCAGGAAATTTCGGGTCGCGCTCCAAACCCTCTCATTCAGAGTACCTTTGACCAGTAGTGGGATGGTATTTTTTCAAAAGTTCCATAAGAAGCATTCACAAATTATTTTGTAGCGGAAGTGCTAGCGGAGCGAATGATACTTACTGGAAATTCTAAAGTTAATTCGTTTAAAATGTTCAAAAACCCACATTTTACGAAAATAAAGACAGCGGATGCACTTGCGAAATATTAGGTTTGTGAATGAATACAAACTTTAAGGGCGTGTTGAAACTAATTTAAATATACCTGACAGCGAAATTCGCCATTTTAAATACTAAATAACTGATGCTGTTCAAATACAGTTTTTGATATTATAGCTCAAAAAAACGTTACAGTAAGGCAAATAATAACATTGTACTTATTTTTGGTGTTGTGTTTGATGTAGATATATTTTATAGTATTTAATGGCTGTTAAGATTGAAATATCCTCAATCCGAAGTTCTGTTCCGAAGCGAAACATAATTATTATACTGCTTTGAACCGGTGTGAACTGGTTTAATTTGAACTAAAACGGTTAAAGGCAAACGCAAATCAGAAATCTCTGTGCGCTCGCAATACCAACGAAATTACGGCAGTACGCCACAAATATTAGCTCTTCACGACGGGTCTGTGTCTGGATGGTGCTGGCTTGGATGACGGTGGATATTACTGAAAATCCACAAAGGAATTTCCCACCCGTTAGTCCGTTAGTGTTTATTGGTGAGCTAACGTTACCTGAAATTGGTGCAGCTGATTTCAGATTCAATTGAATTTGCCGCGGTGACATCACCTACTGTTGGCCTAACTTGAATGCTGAAAGATCGTAAAGTTTACGAATTTTTTTTTATTAATCACATATCTTGAATTAGGTAAGCGATAAGTGAGAAGTTAATGTTACATAATAGATACAAGTGAAACTAATCAAATTGAGTCAAGCAAGTCATCGGTCCATACCGTTCCGAGGCGCCCATTTTTCTTAATGATAATTACATTCACAAACGGTTTCTTACTTTTCCCGCCATTTGTCATACTTACTCTCTCCGCTGTTACTGTTCATCACGCCGCAGACGATCCTCCATCATGCTGACATGATATAATGGAACCTTGCAGCCACTAAGTGCGAGGCGGCGTTTATCGGTCATTTCTCGCGCCTACTTCTCTTCGAGTGGCGTCACTAGAGGAACTTTTCACTCATTTCCATCACGCGGAAAATGCTTTCATTTCTGTATTTATTATTGTTGAGGACCTGTTAAACGAGATTCGTAGTTTTGTGTGCGCTTATTTTAGTAATTAACGTATTGATATGGTTAGCTATCCTGGTGGTTGAATCCTTAGATCTTAATAAATATGTAGGTAGATATATGTTCTGACTGGATAATAGTAATGTTCACCAATAATATCTTTATAGACCTATAGGCAAAATGAGCATGGCTACCGGAACACCCAGTCTCTGACGATGGCTAAATAAAGTCACGCAGATTGCCACCATTCAAGTTTCCTCTTTATATGAGCCATACCTTCGTAAGAAGAGGTTAAGAACCCTATACCTCTGAAATCTCAACCACTGGTCTGGCCGGTCAAATAACTATGATTCGATTATTATCAATATTCCGACATCGACATAAATTTATATCACAGTTGATTATTTCATAACATATGAATGTTTATTATGAATAATTTCTATTCGAATGTGCGGCACCATTATCACTAATTACTAAATTCGCTAAAATAAAAACAATAAACTTTTGCTAAGGGTCGAATGCAAATCGTGTACTTATTACAGAATATGGCGTAGGTACAATAATATTATTTATTCACGGCGCTGTGATTCGCGATCGTAAATGAAATAAGGCGAGGGGATTATAGGGTTGTCAGCCTAGACGTAATGCTACTCAGTCGATGTTACTTGAACAGACTTATTATGGTAAATAAATTTAAGGCATGAATTATTTACGGTAGTGATTAATAAATTGTATCACAAAGATTTTATTCGTATCTTTGCTTCCACACAGGAGTTAGTTCCAAATTTGGCAACTCATTACTTGTAATTGTAACCAGACAGCTGATATACGTACATAATAAATTTATTTCTTACCGTCTATATTTCTATTCCTTAAATAAACGTTTAACGTTCATCATACTATTTTATTGCGCAAAACATTTGATTTATAACATTCTCTGTTTGATTTTCGAAAAAGGGCTACGCGCGTGCGGCCCCTGCGAGACGGCACGCTGCGCCGACGTATATTATCAAGTTCGTTTATTACGTCATTTCCTTAAAAAAGTGTCACCGTGGTACCGGCGTGTACCATCCGTTTATTATAAGTATGACAATAAAACAATTCCTTTATTGCGTCTCGGCACGCAAACATGTTCGGAACGCCTGAAATAGTCGCGCCGGATATCAGCAATTAAAGGGTTAAACAGTCGTTAGGCACATTTGGAGGCAATATCAGACAACCGCTCCAAGATTAATTCGGCGATGAAAACTTTGTGGCGATACTTTTATTACGACAATTTAATGGGCACTAAGCTAATGTTGTGAGACATTTTAAATTTACCGTTTGAATGTTACAAATATTTTCTTACAAGCTATTGAGACATTAACAAACACAAATTTCCAGAACAATATAAATAAAGTTAACGATGATTACCAAACCTATATAAAAGTAATAAAAATTATTCTTATCAGTCCACTGTTAGAATGTGATATTTTAATTTGTGCATTTGGATAGGTTATTATTTTCGTTCAAACTAATTCAGTGATACAGATTAATCCTCAATTAAATTGCTTACGTTTAAAACTTGCGAATTTAAATATGGCAGAGGTCTTTACGTATTAAAATTGGTAATGGTTAATTAATAATTCATGATGAATTTCATAAATCGTATCATTTGCTAGTTTTTGCGGTTTCGCTCGCGTAGTAAATTGATTTAGTATGTATAAAATAAACTTATTTAACGCGAAGGTTTTTCAAACAAACGTGACAAAATAAACTTTTTAAACTATGTATAGGCTGACATGATTTTTATATTTTTGTTTTCCAAATAAAACTGCCTTTGATAAAAATTCATATATTACACCGCCATCTAGTGGTGAAGTTCAATAAATTGGCGCGAAAATACTAAATAACACTGAATTAAATATCTACCCATACTGTGAATAAAAGAGGCCGACTGAACAATACATATATAACCAAGTAACCAAGTTTGTTAACTCAAGCACTAACTTGTAAAAGGTTGTATGAAAAGACCGTGTATATTTATTCAGCGCCCAATGGCCCTGCGTAATAAATGGCGTAAGTTGGTACGCGGAGCCTTAACAAAAGGCTTTGTTGGAGGTCGGAGCTTATTATGTTTCTGTTAAGGTCCAAATTAATTTGACGCATACACCAATAAGTTTGGGCTCATTATTTATTTATCGCCTCGCGTTGTTACATTATAAATGAATGTAAGTTAATGGCCTTAATGTTTATATTGTTTGTGTTTTAAGCTGTTTGTGCGTGAGTTTTATTGTACGGAGCATGTTTCGAGCAGTTTTGTTGGTAAGCTTGTACATTTTATTGGTTTGATCCAGAATACTTTGGTACTCCCGTTTGCGAATATAATATATTAATCGTTCGGCTATATAACGAATATTGAATCTTCTTCTTTCCTAATGCAGTATGGTACATTTGGATTTAATAAAAACTGAAATTCTTAGGCCTCAAATTTTACATACTTCGATTAAAACTGCATTAGAAAAGCTGAAAGTAGTAATTATCCACGCGATCTGTTTTCACCATAACTATTCCCATTTACAACAAAAAGAAAAGAAGAAAGAAATGTAGACTTAAAACTCTGTAGTGAGTTCCTACGACCTGGGAATACGCGTGATAAGCAGCAGAGGTACACGAGTGATATCATTTCAGAACTCCAAGTGTCGAGTGGTGTCGCGCAGTTCAAACAAAACTAATATTTAACACGTTCCCCGGCCCCGTACTCCAATCGCATATCATTAGCGCTCGCCAAATATTCAAACCCCATCGGATTACAAACTTGTCGCATACAGTGTGCGTTGTATAATTATGTAAATAGTCGTGTAGTGCAAATACTGAAATGTTAACATTCCCACGGCAATATATCGCACGTCGTGTGGTACTTTAGTAACATTTCGATGTGCTACTATTCTTTGTAGGAGAATCCTGGCAAGCACCTCTGACTAATTAGGTGCGTTTTATACCTAAAATTTAAATATCTCTCGCTATAACGGTGAAGGAAAACATCGTGAGGAAACCTGCACACCTTAGAGAGGTTAGAAAGTGTATAATATTGTCTGAGGTGTGTGAAGTCTAGCAATCTGTACTTGACCAGCGTGGT
>DWQT01001694.1:0-15971 GCA_018244895.1 Myscelus amystis hages
ATCCCCACCTCTTGACCGATAAGTTTTAAATGCAGAAAAAAATATCTGTGCATCGTCTAACTACAACCGTCATATAAAAATAAACGGAATGTGGCAACTTTTTAATACATCCGAGTCTTTAGAATTACAGTCAACAGTCAGTTAGTACTTATGTCTTTGTCATAAGTAGTAACTGGACAAATTGAATTAGACGAGTAAAGATTTTATTACATTTATTTAAAAATACTTCGCGCCATTACAACTGCTTTGGCGCGTAGTTTTTCAATTTAATAGTTCGTAATTACTTTTTGTTACAAAAACTTTTTGATTTAATACAAAAGTGTAATATTGTTAGGTTAGTTAAGTTACTGTTTGTAATGTTACAATCAAATTGAAATTATATAAAGGTATTTTCTTAAATTCGATGTTGTAGTGATTGTACGTCCAATTGCGCTACAATTTATTATGATATTATAAGAATGTTAAAAATTTGTATGCATTTCTAAAAAATGTGATTTATCTAAGTGTTTCACTCAATGTATATAGTTACTGATGTATCGAGAGCAAATGTCTGTTTATTACTGTTCTATTTTGAATCTCTTGTGCATTTCTGGTGGAACTGCTTTTGTGAATGATATATAATATTGTATTATTAAATTTTCGACCGACTCTAATCATGTGTTTTATTTCAAGATTTATTTCGAAGTTCAATGTTGTTGCTATAAATAAATAAAAAATAAATAAAGACGACTAGGTACCTATGTAAAATTATACGTTAAAGTATCATAGTCTGCTAACGTTCTCATATCAGTTCTAAGACTTTCGAATTTGGAATTTTTCGGAAAATCCTATAATTATATTTTTTCTACAAGTTGTTGCCTTGACATCTCCGTGAAGTTTCAATCAAAATTAATGATGCATTATTCATCATTTTAAAGCTTACATTCTCACCTTAAGTAGAAAGGACCCAAATATAATAAAGCAATTGTTTTCTATAGAGGCAGCTATTTAAGTAGTCACACTTTTGAACTTACCATCTAAGATAACTGTACTGTTTTGAATGTGAATGCATTGTGATTGGTGCACGTCTATGTGACCAATGTTGCTATAAAACAAAATATTATGTAACATCCATGAACCGTAATAAAAAAAACAAACAATAAAAATTCCTGAACCACGTTAATTGTCACACATTCTTTAGTTTTTACATAAATTTAAATATTATAATCTGTCATTATACCCAACTAATCGTTGCCGAATCATTCTTTACTCTGTGGTCTTTTTACTTTCACTTTGACATTGACGTTTGACGGTACATCTGCGGCCAATATATTTTGTCAAGCCGATATGTGTAAACGTTTCTTTCAGTACGTTGGCCCCTAAATTAATTTATCATTTCAGTACTACAAAGTAAATTTTCGCGCAATTGCTATAAGGAAAATTGCGGTCATTTTCCCTTGTGTATTACTTGCTTTGACTGTAATTTTTTAATTCATGAGACGTATGCCACGGTTGCGTTCCGTTCGAAAATGGTGTATAAAAATTACTGTGTTGTGTTTATATTATTCGCTCTTGCGATAGTTCAGGCGGTCGGTTACGACACCGAGCTGTACGGCAGTGCGCCGTGTGATAGCAATGCATGCTTCGAGTCTTTACACGGCTCTCTCGGCGACTGCTCGTGTAACGTGGACACCATCGATTACTTCAACAATGTCAAGATATTCCCCCGCATCCAGAGTTTAGTCAGTAAGGACTACTTCAGGTTTTACAAAGTGAATTTGAAAAAGGAATGCCCTTTTTGGGCAGACGACAGCAGGTGTGCCATGAAGTATTGCCATATAAAAACCTGTTCCAAGGAGAGCGTGCCTGGTTACGAAAACGGTTACAATAACGAGCTGGAGGAGGAGAGTCCGGCTGCCAAGTACTCCGAGGAGGCGCAGACTACGCCTTGCAACACTGATTCGGACCATGATCCTGATTTGGGATACTTGAACATGACCATCAGCGCGGCGAGTCAGTTCGAAATAGCGAAGTGGAAAGCTCATGACGATTCCATTGACAAATTCTGTGAGTGCGATGATAAGGATGCAGATGCAGAGTATGTTGATCTCTCACTGAATCCAGAAAGATACACAGGATACAAAGGACCATCGGCGCACAGAATTTGGCGAAGCATATACCAGGAGAATTGTTTCAGACCCAAGTTGAACCCTTACGAGTCATTCCCTTACGTACTTAGCTCGGATCTAAGCAACATGTGCCTTGAGAAAAGGGTGTTTTATAGAGCGGTGTCCGGTTTGCACACCAGCATAAACATTCACTTGTGTTCCAAGTATTTGCTCTCAGAAAAAGGTGTCGGTTTTGCCGCGCCTCCCGATGGAGAATGGGGGCCGAATCTAGAGGAGTTCCAGCGCCGATTTGATCCATCAGAAACATTCGGCGAAGGGCCAGCCTGGCTAAAAAACTTGTATTTCCTCTATTTAC
The DNA here is from genome assembly GCA_018244895.1 of Myscelus amystis hages. NCBI lineage: Eukaryota > Metazoa > Arthropoda > Insecta > Lepidoptera > Hesperiidae > Myscelus > Myscelus amystis. The sequence goes on from DWQT01001694.1 coordinate 2,464, forward strand.
TGGAAATGAGAGCGTTAGCTAAAGCCGGGCCGTACTTAGAAAATGAGGATTACTTCACAGGCAACATGGTTGAGGATGATGAAACGAGGGACGCAATTCGTAACATGCTGGGGGTCATATACTCGTTTCCTGACCATTTCAACGAATCGTCTATGTTCACTGGTGGCATTCAGGCGGCGAACTTGAAAAATGAGTTTCGTGAACATTTCTGGAATATATCCAGAATTATGGATTGTGTGGGATGCGATAAATGCAAGTTGTGGGGCAAACTACAGACGCAAGGGCTTGGCACTGCGTTGAAGATACTGTTCTCCGGACAGTGGGACAGTCTTGAGGGGGATCCGGCACAGGGCAATCTACCGGTGCGGCACAAAGCGAACAAACGGCTACAGAGGACAGAAATCGTCGCCCTATTCAATGCCTTCGCGAGGCTATCTAACAGTATACGGGAGTTGGAAAACTTTAGGATCATGCTCAGGTGAGGTTCAAGGTTATATTTGCTTTGAGAAGGATGTACTGTGCTTCAGAAGTACTGAAATGTCTTTAAATACGTTAGTATATTAATATAAAAAATTGACTTAATATATTTACGCAGTGAATTCTAAAGGCAGATATATATTAATTTTGTAGTATGATTGTGAGACATGTACACATTAGTTCATTTTACATGGTTATTACCTCCTATTGATCTATGCTGAATGGATCGGCTTGCTAGGGTTAACAATGGGCTAGAAAACCTATTTTTTGCCACTGTCAGGTGCAAGTCTCTCTTTCTGCTGCATGAGGCTTTGCTATGCACATGATATTTATATATCAGCTTGCTATAAACATAGGTTAATATACTACCTCCATGATATTGTCAATAAATTCCCATTAATACTCTTAATAAATTCCCATTGATATTCTTAATAAATTCCCATTGATACTCTTAATAAATTCCCATTGAAACTTTATATTTTGTCAGCTCTGGTTACCTATGAATATACAAATCGGTTAATAGATGTGATTTGTTGATTGGAACTTAATTCCATTTGTGGTAGTCAATGGAATCAAACAAACAGAAGAAATAATCAGGAATAATACTTCTGAACTGTGGTACATCCTTTCTTTACAGACCACTTGCACTTTTTAAATGTATTTTGCAAAATTTATAAATAAATCACACATTTGCCGCGACATTAGTCAGATAAGATTACCTTTTGCATGTCGGCTTTGCTTTTATGGTAATGCATTCATTAATGACACCGCTCGCTTGTCTATGTCAAAAAACTGTGGGTGTGGTGGAATTGTCTAGAATTTTCTGGCGGTTATTGTAGAATTTTTTAGAACGTCGAATCATATTTCCTCACTGTATTACTGTGTTGTTTTCACTTTGTATGTAATTGTACTTAATACACTTGTTATAGTGAAAGAGTGGGCGTGTTTCATACTATTGTGTTAGTTGCTCAAGATGCTTTCACTTATTTCGTCATATCCGTAATAGGGAGGCGCGAGCGAGCGGACGCCATTTTTGTTATAAGAGATGTTTTATTGGAAATTCGTTAGATAAAGTTTAGCACGTACCGTACTAACATCGGCTTAGTGCGTTTATAGTTTGATATTATTAACGGTTTATGCATGAGAATAAATATTTACATAATATATAGGCATAAAGAACTAAACATTTCTTTAGTTATAGTCTTCTATTCGAGGTTTTGACGGCAACATTTTTAATGATATTTGGCAGAATAATGTTTTTTAGTATGCATGCATGTACTCGTATCTATCTGAGCGCATATGCACTTCCACAAGTTCCCACCGATGCATTCCATTAACTATTAGTTAAACTGCACTACACCCTTGGTACAGGAATACACCAATTATTCTATTATACCATGTGTATCTGTCTGTACTTAAAGCTAGTCGTTATTTCTCTGCTGTCTGTAGTTGTGTCAAAACTAGTCCTTATTACTACGTTGCGTTGAGCTGTCACATATAAAATGTTGGCTTAGAGGTTGCATGAATTGTAAATTATACCCCACATCTTTAAATTCGCCAGACGTATATTTGAATTTTATTTGAAACACAGAAAAAATAAAAAAAAACCCTAGATGGGAATGGAACCGACTACACCGGCTTATCGGACAAGTTCGTTAAATTAAACACTGCACCAACGGGGACTGGGGACTGATTATTATTATTGGAAGCCGTTAATAATTTCCATTCTACGGTTCGTTTCTGAGGTGCGGAGAATCGCGCGTAATGAAATGGCACATAATCTGTAGTGATTTTCTAATAATATGCACGAACGCTCACGTTTGCTGCCTCGTTCAAAACCAGAACGACTTAATTGCCGTGCATTTAGCTGTCGTTTACGTCGTTATATCAATGAGCAATGAAACTGTCGCAGTTACCTCGTTATAATGAGTCTGTTATGGTGACGAGATTTAAGGAAATTTCACGGTTCTATCGGGTGAATGAGTTTACATGGATTGTTATCTGACTGATCGCTTAAATGGCGGTCGTGGGTTCGATTTCCATCCGGGACAAACGTTTGTGTGAATACCACGCATGTTTGTCCTGTGTTTGGCTATGATAAAAATGTATACAAATCTCGCCTTCAATGATGATGCTGCGAAATCATTTCTGCAATACGTACATTTTGTCTAGTTCTGGGCGAGTACTTTATAAGAATAATGCGAGATCTCTGAAAAACTTGCTATGTCAATCTGCTTTGTGAAATACAATTGTTTCGGTCTGAGAAATGACGCACGCCCGCAGCTGTATCGAACAATAGCATTTATGTATCCATGCTCATTAAAAAAAAAATGTTAAAGTTATTAACGCGCAAATTAGTTTTTTTTTGTGTTTACAAACGGCACACGTTCGACAAAACAAAACGAGCGGTATTGCTTACCGACATCAATTGACGTGTATAAGAGTAGCTTGTGGATTTATCAAGTGAGTTTTTTTTTAATACGCTGACGGCACACATTCGGCACGACAAAACACGACACGACATCCATTGATTTGTATTAGAGTAAGAATTGTTTTGTTTCTTTGGTCATTATAAATAATACGATGTTTTTAAGAAGCATATACCATTGGCCATTAGCCTCTTGGTCGAGTGGCTAGAGACTGATCGCTAAACCGGAGATCGTGGGTTCGATTCCCACCCGGAACCAATATTTGTGTGATAGACAGTAGACACATTTGTTCGTTCTGTGTCTGAGTGTAATAGAAATATCTTTATAATGTAGTTTATCAACTATCTGGTTATCATAGACTATCCCTAATTTGGGATTAGATGGCCTTGTGTGAAAGTGCCTTAACATTTAAAAAAAAATGTGAACGCAAATTTAAAACTCGTAGCGAAATTCATTGGACGAGACGTGAATAGGTCGCAGTTCAATCTAAAGTTTCCCAATGTGACGTTGCAACATTCTTACAGTCCCTAGTGTTGCGTTGCTACCCCACAGGCATTTTATCGTCGATAGACAAGTGTGCCTATGCCCTTAGAATTTGATTTTGGTATTTATATTAGACTTGAACAGTATTAAATTCATAAATTGTTTTCTTAATATTGTTAGCGAAAAAAAAATTGAATAAAGTTTTTCATTGTATTTACGTTCTATGGTTTTAGCAAATATTTGTATGATGAATTTCTGTTCCGATTGTGAGCGTAACTGCAATATAAGTACATATGTATGTATTAAGAACTTAATTATATATGTACTTACTATCAGCTGTTTCGTTGCCTTAAACGTGCTCAACCAAATATTAAGCGTTACCGTTGCGAGGACATCGTCGATGTGCATGTCATCGGTATTGATCGCTGGAATGGACGCGTTAGTTATTGGAACGAAGTTCCGTATCGAGCGTTACGAAGGAGGCTAGACGGAAAAAATTCAGACGGAAGTTGTCCGACACACTAGTGTTGCCAATTGAAAGAAATAAAATTTTATTACAATTCCTTCACTAATTAATCGAAACGAACTTCGTTCCATCCGGGTGTCCCTTGACACCTCTCTTGTGTCTTTTTATTTTTCAAAATTGATACAAATTTTAGTTATTCTTTATTTATTAATATTTATTTATAAATCATGTTTATGAACGATTGTATTCAGTCAATTTTGAATATGGCAGCACTGGTAGGTTCGTTTATACGTTCCCACGTTCAATTTCCCTGAAGCTATAAATGTTTTACTGTGCTAGGTAGTTTAGGTACACCTACTTAGTAAACAAACTCGTACATCGCCATGAATCAGAAAATGTTTAGCTAGTTTACTTGATTTTAGAGCTATAACATTATTTTTCGTGAAAACAGATAGCTTTTAACGCGATAAAATGTTGCCGTTCAGAAGAATGTAGAAACACGCCTTTTTTACGATTCCTCGCACATCGTACTAATCGATAAGATATCCAAGTACATTGCTATCAATATGATTTCAGTGTTTTAAATTATAAAAAAAAAAACATTAATTACAATTTACCGTCTTCACTTTCTTGCCGCCGCTTGAGTTTACCAATCGTTAATGTATTAAGTTATATGTTCTGATTCGTTCTAAACTAATGAACTTACATTTTTGCAACGTATCTCCATAACGACATAAAACGGCTTAGAAATGCTTCTAATATTACTTTTGAGATTAAGAACCGTTACAAACTTGTTACAAATGCTTCTTGGTTGAAATTGATTTTGAATTCGCTAGGTTACTCCAATAACAGCGTAAATGGAATACGTATTAAATGGCGTAGATGCTTTTGGTATTCCCATGAAATTTAAAAATAAAAAAGCAGTCCTATGGGGATAGGGTAATACATCGCTGACCGCTTGAACCGCGCGGCTCCCGGGTCAACGCTCCGCCAGCCGCGATGTCGCTTGCACTGGCCTAAACGATCTTTTCTAGCTATCATCCAGCAAAAGTACACGATTATAAAATCAAAGAAGTAAAAACAAAACAATAAATATCATTTGACTAGAACATTAAAATTAGCTGGCCTTAATAGGGCCTATATGAAAATACAGACAATGTTTAGCCAGCGAAATTTATAAATTTATTAATTTTATTACCTATATTTTATTTAATATAGATATTATAATAGAAATGCCATTAATTGAATTACAAATTGATCAGCGGAAATCGAAAATCCCCGACACAAAAGAGGATGTAATTTACATAGACGCTGTGCATAATTGGGTTTAGTTTAGCATCTGTGCTTTTATATGTGACAGGTGTTGTATTAAAAGAAAATGTCATTATCCTTTCCAATACCTTTATCGTACTAAGCATGACCGTGAATTTAGTCTCAGAAGGGCTTAGTACACCATGTTAGCAGGTCGAATGACTTACTGGTGCTATACTATTATTAAAAAATAATAACAATTTTTATTGTATTGTGCCTGGCAACTTTGGAAAGAAATTATAATCGCATACATTAATTTCGTTATCATTAGAATATGTGAGAACGAATACACGAGAAAGGCTCTATTAATCGGTAGTCGTTTGAAAATAAAAGTCTCCTCCATCCGCGGACTATTTTTCAAAACCGCAGAGTGGGGTAATTAAATGCCCCGCTAATAATACGTGTGTTATAATCACTTGCGCCTATCTCCACAATTACACTTAGTTCCCACGTGTATTTTTACACTTTTGCTGTATAAATCAACACTGACATAATGATACCTTTTGGTCTATCTAACGACGTAACTGTTTATCATACGCGTTCATTTATCGAAGTTAAAACGATTTGCAATTTCCTGCCTTTGTACCGGCAGTTTTAAAAATTTGCTTTAAACAAAGATGGCGTTCGTGAATTTGACAGTTCGCTCCACGCGGCTGGAACGGCGAAACTTATGAAATATGCCGTCCACATCTATTGTATAGGATTTTAAAAGTACAAATAATATTTTATAGAGATGACAAAGCTGCCCTAATGCATTCTTATTCATGGAACTACACACAAAGCTTTGATAAAGCTTCCGTGCAATGTCTAGCTCGTGCCAGTGACAGCGCCGCGGGTGGCTCGCGCCGCGAATCTGCTAAAATATGCACCGTACGCCGTGCTGAGAAAATGTCGGCTGCCACATTTTAAATACAGAAGCGCGGGAGACATTTCGAAAGATAAAATATACAACACACTTCGAAACGACGGAGACGTCGGAATATTTCGCAGCAGCGTTTTGTGTTCATCTGCATTGTTCAATAAACCTTATCGAAGACATATTTTTATGGCTTTATTTAAGTATTTTTGTAGCGAAATTTACGTAAAGAATTAAAATAATGTCTTTCATTTATTTTAATTACAAACGATTTCACCTTACGCTGGCAGAAATTCAATAATTCAGAATTTGATTAAGTGATTTTTATCAAGACATTCAAATTACTTTTTTAAAACAACATAATTCTAAAAAAAGCAGTCGACGCAAGATGTAATAAAGCCGGTGTTGCCATGTCGCTACCGCAGTAAACGCGCGCTAAGTATCGTTCGTTCATTGTGCTTGATAGAATTATAAATAACCATAAACATTTTTACGTTTTTACAAAACCGCAGCCAGTCATTGTGCCTTTCGACCGCAAGTTCTTAATTCTTCGTTCTTGCGTTGCGTTTATTTATAAAGTGTGTATGTAACTATGTGAATTTGTTGTAATTTTCTTGCGCCGCCATACTTTTCTTATTTGAATCGGGCACAAGACGAGTGTTCTCGGATTAAAATGTCCACATTAAGAACTAGTTCGGAGTCGTTTATTTGCTGTGTTGCTCAGAAATAGGTTGATGGTTTCAACCTAGAGTTGTGTGTTGGTATTAATCACCAGACCCCGCCGCAGTGGGAGACCGAAAGCCAAACCACTACGCTTTACTGCTACATAGGCACCTATAGGTTGTCAACATACATTTAAAAAATCATTTACAAATTACAACTATAATGTATTATCTGTAGTAACGTATTCTATATTTGAATATCGAACTATATAACATCGCCGCCATATAAGACAGTATTACTTGGTAATGATAGTAATGTTTTCATGGACTCGGACTTTTACAATTAAATATGAACAATTACGCTCCCCTATCGATTTGACTGGTGGCAGCAGGTGGGAACAATAATAAATGATGATATGCAATATCAATCGATTATAATGTGCGTAACTTCAATTGTTATTGTGTAATTGCGTACCTTTGTATTACAATTTTGATTGTAAGTCATTGTCCCACTTGTTTATGGTCGACTATAAAATTGAAATTGATTTAATTAAAATACTATAAAATACTAAGCCGATTGTCCTTTGACGAATAAAAAGTGAATCATGGTTATGCAGCGATTTTTTTCAAGTCAAACCACAGTTTATCGCAAGACACGTGACAACCATACGACTGCTGGTGTTGCCATATACGAACGCAACTAAACATGGTTATAGACTGAATAAAATAAAATAAAAACTTGAAGCCTGGCCCCTGCCAGGCCCTGGCACAATCCATATGACGATAAGTTTGATTTATGAAGTATTCAATAATTTCTACTCATTTCAAAATCAAGCATGAATTGCCGTATTTTTTTAAACACCGTTTTAAATTTTTTTGCGATTTCGTCTTTTTTTCATTGAGTATACATAGGTATTTGTAATGATCACACAAAGTAACAAATGGGACCCACACACAAATGCAATGTATACTTTCAATTTGTGAAGAATTTTGATTTAGACTAAGCAGTAAACAATATAACGAATTGGATCAAGGTCGAGGTTTACTTTATTTGCAATGGAATCACTTTGGTAACGGTAAAGATTTATTTATAACATTTTAAATGCTTGTATTGGGAACGCTTTTTATACATAAACTTGTCAAAAACGACGGCTTATCTTTTTTCAAAAAGCTTTTTTTTAGTAACGTCTCAATTAGAATCCGATTTTAATATTAATGAGTGTTTTCAAGACTTCTTATCTCTATAATAAATTCTATCGTTTGTATATATGCTAATGTAAAAAAATTCACTTCAAACTTAAGTTGGTCATCTCTTTGTGAGAAAAAACTTGCAATGTATAAATGCATCTCGCATATATGCGGCACAACTAGAATACAATCAAACGGGTTATCTATAATAATATTCTCTATTTGGGTTCAGCGCGCATGATTTAAATAGCTTATATCGCGGATGATCTTTATAAATGGCGGCCATTAGGCACAAAAACTGTCGCGCGGCAAACTCATTTCACAAGAGTAGCATAAATATGTTAACGAGGTGCGAAGACGAATGTGATTTTACATTGAAAACGAGAACACTCTATATTAGCGCGACTTAGTCGGCGCCACGCCCAATTAGCCATATAAATTCAAACTTTTTGCTATTCACGCCTTTCGTTCCTTACCTTCGTAAACAGCAAAATTTCCATATAATAGACCTGGCAATATTCATAAAAAGGATTTATTTTAAATACCAAAACTGCGCTTATGTTTTTTCAACTCAATCATAAGTAATATATACAAAAATTTTAATTTACTGTTTCAAAATAAGTTTACAAAACAATTGGAACTAGTAAAAATTAGATCCACGTAAAAACCAAGTATTTTTGAATTAAATTGATGCTCAAGGACATGTAATGATGTTTTACAAATAGTGTTTAGATATAGCAAGAAATACTCGATAGGAATCTAGATCGAGGCATCGAACGTCATGGCAATGACGGTAGGTGGCGGCGCTGAGTAACGACGTGTCGTGTCTCGCTTCCACATCGCTCATCCCCATAACAAGCCTGTTTACACGACAATTCGATCAACATGACGGTATGTATGTAATTTAAAGATATAAGGTTGGAATTGCATTGAGATAGGATTTCCTCGCCGCAAAACGATTTGCCCATTAAACTCCTATAAACGATTGAATAACAATAAGTTCGAGAAAATGGACGGTAAAATTGCTATAATATTTTTAACTGGCAACAATGCCATCTTTGTCATTGACATGATCTTTAATCTATAATCTGTAGTACGGGTCTTTTGTCATTGGAAACTAACGAATAAACGCACCCATTGAAACAATTGTAACATTAAATATATGTTGTTTAAAACTAACAAACACTGCCGCTCAGAATCTAAAAGCTTAACACAGTAGTTCGCCATTTTTGGTCAAGAGTTGACCTATTGCAACCGCCAAGAAGATTACGGAGATTGCAAAGTATTTAGGTTTCCTCAAGACGTTTTCCTTCTAGTTTCTAGCTAGTTATAATTTTTCATAAGCACACGCATGTTTTTGTAAAGCAAGAGTTGCGTGCCAGGATACCGGTGTAATAAATTTATCTTTGAAAATAAAAGTTATCTGAATCCATTACTTAGATGTACGACCGGAAGTCGGACATGTTTACCATAGACCATAATTATTAATAACAAACCATAATCGTTTGCATCTAAAGAAAAAACGCTTTTGAATTTAAAAACAAACTGGCAGGTGGTACTTTAAAGCATGCATGTGTATCCCAAGAGTTTATTTACATATGAGATTGAAAAGGATACATTCTCATTACGATCGCATAGCAACTGATCCAGGAGCTATGCAGCAATTAACACTCCATCTTGCATCCCACTCGGACCTGGTTCTCGAAATAATTTAGCCGGTTCCAACTAGTTCCGTCGGGTTAATAACCAGCTGGCAGCTGTTATGATTGTCTAGATACCTATACAATTGTAAATTAACATTTATTTATATGGTAACTCTGAGAATAAATAATTAAGCCGACAGAAGATTTTGGCGTTATTTTAATCCAGACTGTTTTTGTCTGGAAAAAAACATTTTTACAATTTATTTGCACATTATTCTTTATTTCCATTCGAAAAACATTTATGTTACTTGTAGCACATATGTTAATTAGTATAAAGTAAAATCAATTTCATGTCTAAAATCACATTGGCTGTATAAGGTACTAGTATTAATAAAAATAACCTTAATTACATTATGAATAAAAAGTCTGTAATGAACATGTTTCAAAGTAAAATATAACAACTTAAGCACGGTATTATATTGTGTATCTTATAAAAGATAGGACATAGATAAGATCGAACATTTTGTCTCACGGTGTAATGGCAGCTTGGTCCAAAGAGCTAATAGACCATCTCGATATAATGAGACTGGATCGCTACAAACGATTTAAAAAAAAGCATGCAGAAATTCAAATGAATCATCTACCATGTCGTTATCCAGTTTAAATCATTAGCCTTCCCGCAAATTGTAGAAAAAAAACAAAACAAGTGTTGCCTGTTGCTAATTTTGCATTAAAGCAGGGAAAAATAGCTCTGACCCTCCTTTTGAGTAATACAGGTGTTGTGCGTAATAAGCGAATGCTCTGTAATTGAATTTTATCGCTGCATAGTTTTTATGGCATAAAAAACACACTGACAGTAATATACGGTGCGGTCCATTACCGCTTGATGAGATAGAACAATGATGTAATACGCATCTTCCTTTCTAATATAGAAGATTTCTTTGGACTCCCACGTGGAATTGATGAGAATATATAGACGACATTTAATGTGTTTCGAGTAGGTTTATACGAAACATATATATGAGTAAGAATGCGTGTATATTACGCAAAATACATACTCGTAAGTCGTGTACATTGTGTATTCATTACCATTTTTTGTATTAATTAGTCTAGCCTGTGTAGATGTCGTTTTTGTTCAAAAAAGTAGGCTTTATATAGATTTTTATTATATACATATATAAAAATATACAAAATACATAGCTGAAACCCTCGATTATGCTTTATCTCAAGCTCGTTAGAAATATGGTTTCTTATATTTGTTGTTCGTGATTTCAACATCACTGGCCGCATCTGTGCAGCTGGCACGAATGATAACGTGACAGTCCGATATTAAAACAGTTTTATAACTCATGCATCATTGCCATTCAAATTAATCATGTTCAGAATTTCGCGAACATAGTGCACTGGTCACACCGGTAAGCGCAGACCGTGTGTTCGTTAAAAGAAACCGTCCTAAAAACGACAATATTATGCAAACATTAAAATCATTAATCAATGTTAAAAGGAGAAATTTTCGTAGGATTTGAATAATTCCGTCACGTCAGTGGTTTGAGAGATATTGTTTGAGTATCGATGTTTGGAGACATCAACAGGTGAGGTATGCTAATTGTTATTAATGCGAGTACACAGTACCGAATATAAAATTTGCATAACCAGTTGCGAAAATAAATGCCGATATGTAGGTCGAAAGCGTCGTGACAAAGTAAATATGCGCCGGGTTAATAACCTTGAGGTGTTAAAAAAACAAGTTTTATCCGCTGATATTCCTCGATCGGTGAACATGGGGAATGCCTAAGCAAGATTGATTAGACTGCTTTTTGGCATGTTTGTGTAGTGTTCATCCTTAACACCAATACTTGTTCTATGCCAGGTGCAATTAAGCTTTTAAAAGTTGAACACTGTACAGCATATTATTGTTTTCAAGTACTGTTGCAACAATTGAAATTGGTGCGGCAACACTAGCAGTATAATTGAGACAACTAGATTATTTGACAGGTGGACTGTAATTGTTGTAATAAATGAAGTGCTTTATTACGAAGGGAATTCTTATTCTAAGTAACACCTAACAATGACCGACAACCTTGTGAAATTGGTTATTTAGCGAGTCTGATATGGAGTTAATACCAGTAATGAGCTGTTTACTACTAAGTTTTGTTTTTAGCACTTTGCATTAGCCTCGGCGTGCATCTTATGTAGTCGTCCAGTAAATAAATGGGACTTTAATTTAGAGATTTTGCAAGTCATAGCTGTTACGATGATTTTAGTATTTTTGATCTGACTAATAACAGATTAAAAATATATGTATGTGGCTTTCGGATACAATTTTTTCGCACGTACAAAAAGCGATTAGCGGATATTACGATTACTATACTGGCAAAAATAGTTTTTTTTTTCTGAGTTTTAATATACTTTAAAATGCGCACTTACTAGGCGTACCTCAATCCGCCGTATTTTATGACTGGGCGACGACATAGTGGGCATTCCGAAGTAGCTTTTGGCATGTGGCATGTTGTAACTAACTGGCTGTTTACAGAACCATTAGGAAATGAACAGTGTGTTTATTGTTTTCGTGAACTGTCCAGTGCCTTTAATGAACGCTTTTTGTGCTGTCTAGGCGTTAATGATTTCCATTTGCACGGTATACCAGTACTTAGAACACCATTTAAATGGATTAAAATAATAATGTTATTTAATAGATATGCTTAAGTAATAAAAAAGAAATAGGTTGGATAAAAAGTTTCTTTTTAAAAATAAGTGCATACCTGTGTATGTTAATTTGGAAATTAATAGCAACAATAATATTTAGTTATTTGTATGTACAGAGTAAGTAAGTATATTAAATATATTTTTGACAACTACGCGTTTTTTTTGAACATGGCGCCTCTGCTGTCAGGTCGCGGTCATAAACCGAGCAATGAACGAAATGGCTCGCCACCGTTCTGAATGGAATCAAGAATGGGGTAGTTCATATCGCTCGCTCACCGTTACATCGATTTCGATCGTTTTATATAGATGCTCTTGAAATATATATCAATAAACCTTATTTCTTTATGTAATTGGATCAGATCACAGTTATACAATGAGTAAAAACGTAATATAAATAATGTATACTGTAATTATTTACAGTAAGTTGATTGGCATACAAACGTACCTTATTAACAGTTGCATTACATAAACGCACCCATTTTTATGTTTAAAAAAATATGCATTTTGTTATTGTTTTTTAATTAGCATGTTTCGAACATTGAACTCATGAAATATTTCATTTTAACTGCATTATACATAATTATTCAGTACAATTCGTGTTTCGATAAACAAAGGAATACGGCTTATATGGGTCGATAGAACCTCCATTGCATGCATTCCCGTAGTAACAGGGCCAGGGGTCAACATTAAATGTATTGCATTAAAGTTATTAATGCACCTGAGGTATACGCTCACGAAAACGATTCGAGACCAAACGCTAAAGAAATTGTAATTATATTTTATTTAATCGTAATTAAATGATCGTAAACGCTTTTAAACGACGTTTACTTTTGTGAAACTTCTTTACCAAGAAAAGAAATAGAAATAAAAAAAAGTCACGAATTTCGGTTACGCGCCAATTTGTTTTTTTTTTATTTTTTTTATCATAAGTAGTGACGTAAAGAATAACATATTAGTTTCAAAGTAACAGAATAAAAATACTTATTCAAATTCAAGTGAATTTATAAGGAAAGTGAGAATGATTATATGTTTCGTTTGATAAATCCAACACGTGAGCGTGATTTTAATATAAATTTGAGGTTTTAATCTATATTTATTTTCGGCCTAAGAGCAAAGTGTGCATGCCAACACAATTGTTCCTTACGCGAAAAATGACAAAGTGGATCATAAACTAAGAAACAGAAAGAGTACATTGATGAATTAACATATCGACGGTGGAAAGGCAAAAGTTACCAAGCGCCATGTTGCCAATCCCACAACAGAGCCGTTTATACATTTATTTTTACT
>DWQT01001695.1:0-15971 GCA_018244895.1 Myscelus amystis hages
ACTTAATGAAAGTCATGTTTCAGTTATCATACTTCGGCTTTGTGCGCCCTTCAGGCTATGATAGACCGGGAGAAAAAAGCCGGCGAAAAAAGCTGTTGATGCAACCTCTTCTGCAATCTTTATAATATCCAGTGGTAGCAATACAACGTCGTCTTACGTTGAAACAAATACATGGCCTTAAAGAGTAATGTTTTTTTCCATATAAAGTGTGATGTTAAGCGATGGGCACACAGTAAGAAATGAAATTACAGATGCCATCCTACTTGTCACAAGTGCTGTGGCCTCAATGACGCTATGCGGCTCGCCAGAAGTGTGTCTGCGTGACGTCACCACGCAAAACTATTTTGCGGACTGTATTCATGTTGATGGAAGTCTTAAGCATCTGTTTCCCAATTACACAATGTAGAAAAAAATGTACGACATTACAAGAGAAGAACTAATAATTACTACTACGAATTGAAAAAAAAATCAAAGCTGTACTAGCTCTTCTATCTTTATAGTTCTTAACGTTTTCTATTTCAATATCTGTGTTGAAAATAAGTGTTATTATATCTAATTAATAAGGTAATTTGTCGAGACATAACGCCGCGCGGTAACGTAGCGTGGTTTATAATAAGCATCGTGATACAAGGATTTCTATTCCGAAAACAGCATCCGAGTGCATTAAGTTGATAGCGGAGGGTTTATTTGTACACTGTAAACAGTCCTATCTTTTAATTTCATTAATGCGAGAGGAGACGAAACACTTCATCTTAGTCTTAAGGTTGCTCAATGGCTGACGGATAATTAAATAAAAATATGTTTTAAATCAATGCTATTTCGTGTATTCAATGTATTCTTTATGATAAAGTCCCATAAAGTAGAGAGATAAATAGGCGTGTAAAGGAAATTATGGAGTTTGTGGATCTTCATCTCCTTCAACTTGTATTTATGAATGCAAACATTTTGCTCACTGTACGTGTGAGTACTATTTAGTGTCGAACATTTTCAAGTTTTCCTTCCTCCGCTGCTTTGCTATGGCGTTCCTCGGGTCTCCTTACATGCTTTAAAAGACTGTAAAAAAAGAATTTCCTTTAAGATGTGACAGCCCTAAACTAGCCCTCTTCTCGCAGTGCATTTTGTGCTTTCTCTTATCTATAAATATATTTCTATTAGTGGGCGTAGTGTCCGCCTCTTTGCTCGTCTTTCATATCGATGCACGCGTTGGCAGCGTCGCGAACAGGGTTGCCGCCGCGGTTTACTGGATGTTGCAGATATTGTTGCAAAATGGAAATTTGTATGACATTTCAGTAAATAAATGCATAATATATACAGGGCTTTATTTAAAATGTACACACTTATTCCGAACGCGATGCAGCTGCATACAAAAAAAAAACAATAGAAACATTGTTAGGGCAAAAATATGGCTCGATGAAATCTTTAAGCGGGGAACGTGTCGATACGTAAAAATAAATGTAAGCGTTATCGAAGGCAATCTTGAGATATGGCAACCCTTGTCGCTCTGAAGTTTTTATAATTGGGTCACACGCGTTAGAGTTACGCCGTTTTATGCAGCCAGTAATATCTGTAACACGCTCTCCGTTTTGGTTTATTATGATCTCGCATACGAGCGCGCCTCTTATCGAATCGTACATTCGATACAGTTACAAGCGTGATTTCCTTAGTGCTTTCGGTTATAGATCTTTATTTAAAATTTATTGCTGTGATTCCGTTTCATAAGCATGTACTCGCACGGGTATGGAGTGTTATTTTATTTTCATATATGTATAATGTATTCGTCAGCAAATTGCTGTCTGCTGGTGCAATCGAGCGGCATAACAGTAAATTATATGGAATACGATAAAGTTGTTATTAAATACTTATGTCAGTAATCGTTTGTTTCCGCATCGTATTATATTGCCTTATGAGGATGAGAAATTGTACGCTTATTATTTAAACGAGCTTAAGTTTATATATGAAATGTTGTGATGAAATATGAAACGCTATGCATGTTTTCAGTTTCCATAGATAGTATTATTATACCATCACGTTAGGTACCTAACTGGTTAGCCAAAAAGCACCAAGTACCAAACATTTCTATCACTACAGACCTGGTATGATTTTCCTGCATTCATCACTCTCTTAAAAGTGTATACTTTGGTTTCGGAAACTCCAGACTTCCCAATCAGGATAATATTTTTTTGCAATTATAATAGTAAATGGTTTATGGTTTTGAATACGTTATCCATTCAGTAAAATTCTTTAGGAATCAAATGTAAGGCGTTGTTATAGCTTTTTTCATACAACAAATGCCGGGATGGTTTTTTCACGTTAGTACAGTGCTTTTACTGATACTCTATTAATCTGTTTAATCTCGATTGGGACTGCGAGCAGGGAGTCGGTACAATAATGAGCTATATTTCAAGTGTTGCGTCAAATAGAGTAATTCAGGCCGCGTTAGAAAGGAGATAGAAGGACGTGGGAATATAATTATCGTTCCGACATTATCGCAATGTATCATTAATGGTATCAGGTGACGACTCGTGATCGTCACGCGCCAAGTATTTCTGCCATTCATAAGTTTTATTGTTCTTTCCTTCTACAAATGCGCATGAATTGATCGATTTTCAATCTTAGTTGTAATACTATAAAGGTCAGTGGATACGCAATTGTAAAGTGACACTTCATACAATACTGTACTTATACACATCGGAAGTGTGTTATTGGATTAATTATTATACTCATATGGATATGTGGGTTTTTAAAAATAATATCATTCAATACAATGGAAAGTAAACAACGTGTTACGCAAGTATTAGCACTGTGTACAGGTGACAATCATAACATACATATGTATTTATATGTGTGTATATTAAATTAGGTACAATAATACCTGTCAATTGTATTTTATTACGTGTATTGTTTCATCGAGCACAAATTTATACTAACAATAAATACGTAACGAAAACACAGAGCATTCTTTAACAGCTAATATACAATATTATTCACACATCAATAACGAGATACATTTTCATGTATGACAAATTTTGGTTTTGGAGAATAACATACAATGATACCAATATTAATTGAGGTTATTTAATAATTCTTTATCTTATTTCCTCGTGTTTTTAATATCATTTTCTATTTATTGTGCACGACGCTTGCATCAGCGACTAGGTACCTACTTAATTATGTCTGGTGCAAAAAAATCCGCTTAGCTTCTGACCGTCGTATATTTTATACGTGTGTATTCCATCACTTCTTATTCAATAGAGAAAAAAAGTAGCGATCCTCTTTAAAAAACACAATTGCCATTCGACATTACAATAGGCGTGGAGAGATAGTTTTATAAGTTAGGGAGTCAACGTATCATAGGATTACCACGGCAGCTGCACAGGCGTTGACAGTTAATAGAGAGTACGGGGCTTCTAATGGCGGCAAGTTCGGGTACGAAGGAATAATAATAAAATCGTTTGTATGTGATACAGAATGTCAACAGCTATTTCATGTACATCGTACACCTTTGTATAGACACCACAGTACAAAAAATAAACGTATCTCAATGATTAGGAACACATGTCAACCTAGTATAATGAGACATTGTAGCTTGGGATTATTCAAAGTATCAGTGAATAGACACCACGTAGGCTAGCGTGATAGATACTAAATATATTGCACGTCAACATTAAACGAGCTTTATAGTTAAACGAAAACCTATTACACAATAAAAACAACAAATTTATGTTACTAGAGATGATAATCTTGTTACGTGCTTCATACTAAAATGTCTAGAACGTTGCATATAAAAATATCATTCGACGAGAGTAAAGAGCATAAAACCATTATAGTGGCGAGCCGCAACACTACCCTTCTTTCACACAAATAGAGGCTTATAACTTAAAGGAAAGTCTTAGAGCTTAGTCAACGAAGCACTGTAAATGCGGTTGAATAGACGTATATAATTGGATATTCTGTTTGTTTGAAGTTTAAAGAAAAGCGCGAAAAGGATTACTTTATCTAGGACCTGATGTTCAGAAATGCTCTTAGATAGAAGTTTTCTAACACGAACAGATCAATTGTGCACTTTTCAATAAAGTCAGAAATATGATCGCTTTAGGTTTTGTAGGAGAATTTGGAAAGTACATAATTAAATACTTACATTAAAAGTTGCTGCTGTTGGCGAGGATTTCAGAAACGTTTTTTCACACACATACTCTTATCTCGTACTAGTCTTATGGAGCCGCTCTTTATACCTATCCTAAACAAAACACGGCGTAAGCGCCTTAGGTTTATGTTCAAACATTGTGAACATGGACAATGTTAGCTGAAACACAAAGTTCCCGGCAAGAACTGGTACTAAGTTTACATTGAACTTGACTTTCTTGCAATAATAGCTGTTGTAAATAAAGTATTGAATCTGAACTGTATGACAACAATAATGCTTAAGCAAATTTAAGATGCTGAAGCTGTGTTTGTACTATTAACACTTATCAATTTTAATGCTATATTTGATTGTAAAATATAACGAGATCCAATTTCTACATTCAACAACACTAGATAAGCACTGTGGTGTACATAGTCAGGTCCTAGAATAGGATAATCACAGATTTAGTTTAATTTAATAAATTATCTACTTACTGAATCGTGTAGGGATTTTTATTGTTCAAAAATCCTAGTTGCATGTAAAGCTCCTGTGATTTATATTTTACTATAATCCACTTTATATGCAAGTCACTATGTCACATTATGTCTATTTATAAAATATTAAGTATGAATAATCCATTAAGTATACGTAGATATTGTTTTTGTATCTAAATGTAAAGGGATATCCAGCTGATTAAGTTATGTATGTATTTGTAGTTTGTTCTTGTTGTTTTAATAATTCGTTACTATTAGCTGTATAAATGGATAAATTTCATAATAATGTTTGTGTAAATTATTCGTTTAGGCGTCAAACAACAATGGCGAGTACTCTTCGCGCAGCCTGCCGCGCGTGCGCATCGACAGCGGCGGCCACGTGCCCCCGGCGGGCGTGCGGCTGCGCTGCTGGGCCGCGCCGCCGTCCATCACCGAGGAGGAGGAGGCCGAGGACGACATAGAGGACGACGCGGTGTCGCTGCGAGCTCTCCCAGCACAAGGTAAGCTTTATCACTCTTGTTTTGTATTTATAACTTATAACAATTATAACAATTCTTGTCGTTATAACGCTCAGGTTTTCTTGCCAATATTCAAATATTAGGGATACATTTAAGTTTCTTGACAATGCTTAATTAGTTAATTTATTTTTCTTCATTGTTGATTTTACCAATTGATATTCATCCAAATAGGCGTCACGTAATTTTAAGTTAGACCGCCATCTAGTGTACGCTTTATAGAACTACACTGTATATCCCGTGTTTGACAGTTCTGCTACTATCCGCTAGATGGCTGTGCTGGGTCTATAAACATTGCGTTCTGCTACAAGATGGCGACACTAATTGCTGTTTAACTTTAATATATTTATATCCGTCTTTGGATTTAATGAATGAATCGTAAAAAATCCCCTGACAAAATAAAAATAATTGTATATAAATGCACGAGGAAAACAATGCTATGACGGGAAAAATGTCTTCCAAATGATGTTTGGACTAATAAAAATTCGTTTACGGAAGAACCATAATTAGTGACACTATTTAGTAGGATTAGGTACATTTCTCAAAGAGGAGTGACTTTTGGGAATGGTTTCGAGATTAGGGTTGCTGTTATTTTGTTACTAATAGGACTTACAACCGAAACTTGAGCATATTAAAGAATTTTAACAATTTAGATATACCTACTTATATATGTACGTATTATTATTTAAACAAAGCTTTACTTTTTTTTCATTTGTTTAATAATATCATCTGCTATTACAATTTTATATAATTTGTTTATTTAATAAAAGCACATTGCGAGCAAATTTCGATGCCATTAAATTTTTAATCCATTGGCTTTGACAGTGGGTGTTCATGAAATACGTCGCCCGCTTGCCATCTGCGGAGTGCATTCACTCCGCTTACTTCATAACGTAATATGCATTCTCAATTTCAAAATGTTTTTTTAGATTGTATTACAGGGAACAGTGAACGTAATCACGGGTATACGGAATTAAGTGTTTTTAAAGTATTCAGTAAAGTATTCCATTAATCAACAACAATCTCTCAATCATGATGATTCTCAATCAGTACTATATATTTGTGTGATAGCCACATGTTTTGTTGTCTTAGTATTATTTTTTATATCAATCTATTTAGTATATCTATTTAATGTCTATTATAGTATGTGTATTAAAGTTTATCATCTCCTTGGTTATCGAATAAGCTCGGCCTCGTTAAGAATCAGATGATCACGTATCAACTAGTGCATAGATATTGCTGTGTTACTATTCGTTACTGACCCTTTTTTCGCATTTCAATTGAAGGATTAAAAAAAGTTACTACGTTTTGAAATCGGTCTCCCAGATATTAATCAGTAAACGCCGCGTGCAGCAGCCCTGCCGTAGAAATGTCAGGGGAGCCGCAGCGTGACGCTCGCCCGCGCAGCCATCCGGCACCAATCGATTACGCCCCGAGCTTTATGCCCCTACAGCATACTTTTGATTCCTTTTCGTGCCTAGACTTCGGGATTAGAGGCGTATAAAATTGTTGAATGCGATTCCTCTCGCCCTCCGGACATATCCCACAGTTTGATACGAAAATGTAATCAACAACAACAACATGTTCTAAACACGAATATATACTAATAATATAAAACTGAAGAGTTTGTTTGATTGTTTGGTTGTTTGATTGTTTGAACGCGCTTATCTCAGGAAATATTAGGCCGATTTAAAAAATTCTGTCAGTGTTAGATAGCTCATTTATCGAGGAAGGCTATAGGCTATATAACATTACGCAAAGATGAATAGGAGAGGAGCAGCGATAAAAAATATTGCGACAACGGCAAAATCATTAATATGGCAAAGCAATGTTTGGGGGACAGCTAGTGAAATATAAAGTGGAGTTTAGATGAGTGACAAGTAAAAAAGTTTTAAATCTTGCTATTCAAATTAAGACATTCCTATGTTTGTGTCGACGCGAACTGTACTTCAGACAAGACAATAAAGCCGTTCGCAAATTGCCACTTTGTGCTGGAGCTTCGGGATCGCAGTGACACGTGAGTTAG
Source organism: Myscelus amystis hages (assembly GCA_018244895.1). Lineage (NCBI taxonomy): Eukaryota > Metazoa > Arthropoda > Insecta > Lepidoptera > Hesperiidae > Myscelus > Myscelus amystis. The sequence goes on from DWQT01001695.1 coordinate 7,159, forward strand.
TCCATGCCGACTGGCAATGAAACCTCGCCCTTAACTCCCTGCTACAAACGGCGCTGCGCAATGTAACTAAAATGGACACAATTAGGATTCAGTCGTTTTTAATTGACGCCGCTCGCCGCTTCGCACGAGTAATATCTGAAGCGCTACAACATCCCAACTTTCTAATGAAGCTAACGCTGGCAGTTTGTTTTAACAATAAACCTAGGTATATATTAAAAGTGAACATTTCAATTTCAAAACGCTGCCTCTAATTTCGAAACGAAGTCATAATTTATTTTCTCATATCTGTAAGAATCCTCATTGAAAACACGAAGTTCATGTCATATTGACGGCTCTTAGGAGAATTTCAATGGAACGCACATATTCTTTCACTTTAATATATCGCTATAAAATGTCCCTTATCGTTTGAGTTTGGGAAGAGTTGTCTCCGTTTTATTTATAAGTATTCCAAAAAGCCAACTGTCACCCGTTCTCTCATCAGCGGCAACTTTGTCAGAAGGAGAGCACCGGGATCGATTGTCGCTTCCGAAATAGAAAACTTAACCGTCGTTTTGAAGAAGAGGTATTTCTAATTTAGAAACCGCTTTTTTCTTTGCTCACAACGGCCGTCAATTTTTCTTGATTCCGTTCCGTTGATAAAAAAATATTTACTCGCCTATAACGTGAAATTCAGTAGGCACGGTATAATGTTTATTGTTGCTGACAGATCGTAATGTAATCGAGTTGGAAGTTTCCTTGCAGTTTCGTGAAATTCTGAATCAATATTTTAAATGAAACCAGAACATTCCGAAACAACGAAGCTAATGACGTTCTAAATTATGAGGGCAACGGTTCGGTGTGTCATTTAACACCGACTTGACGCATGGCGCGCGGCGCGTCGATGAGCAGGGGAGTATAGCTGCTCCGGCGAGCGATCCAACACCCAACCTGAATATTAATGCGTCCACGCAATATGGTGAGGAATACCTGTCAGGTTCTGTGCACTTTTAACGTGCGTCGGCCGAGTTTTATTAGCGAAATGGCATAATTTCAACATCCGAATAGTCGACGCACGCAGAGCAGAGTTTGCACATATTAGGCCCGTCCGGTCTAAATTGTTTGCTCCCAACGCAAGTGGACTACTAATAAAATGATGATTTTTTTTGTCTATCAATTTTAGACCGTTTATTTTGTAGATAATAATGAACCTGTGATTACATTTATTCGAGATTAATATTAATATTTGAATACGACTAAATAAGTTTTCAATCTAATATTTCCGCTACTAATATAAATCACAAACAAGGAAAATTGTTAACTAGTGCATATTACGTCTTAATCGGGACATGACTTGTTCATGTTTATTCACTCAGGGTGCCATACTGTCTATGGCTTTAGGTCATGATTATTTTATTCACTTCTGCGTGCGCAAACTGCCAGTATCACCAGAAACTCGATGAGTAACACTACTATTATTACACGCTAGCAGTACATACTTTACTGCTTATTATATTTACGTTTGACTACGAGTAAGATAAGTGATTTTAAGTCAGGTGCAGTCTAGGAAACTTGCCGAGAAAATGCCTGTTCACTCTGGTTTTATACAATCCCAAATTATGCTTATCATGAAAAATATACACCGCCACGTTAGTTTAAAACTAAAATACAATGTAGCCTTTCGCATATCTATATCGGATAGATAGTAAATGAAAATAAAAAAAATGCTAGTAAAATGATAATAATAATAGGAGTCAATTTGTTTTAATGTAAGATTTGTATTTGATTATTCATTTATTAGCAACATTGGTGTATTGATGTCACCTCGATTTCTTGTCGGTGCGTACGAAAAAGTGGACTCCTTCCGTAAAAGTACTGGTCGCCCGCGGACCGTCCCCGAGGTAGCCGACGGAACGCTGTGGAACTTTCATCGAAGCCACTTTGAGCTCGCAACAATATCTATATGTACGTTAACATGAAACGAACAGATAACAATGCATTTCAGTTTATTTTTACATTAGGTACGTTGTTCTGATTCACACGAGCGTGTATGGAGCGTTTTTGATATTTAGAGAATCGCAACTGCATAGGTAGACTCATCGAGTGCTTCGAATTTCTCTGAGGGTTATACACCGAAACGTAGGTCGGATACGTTTTGCACTGTCATCGATAATAGAGTGGGAGTAGACTGACCAGAGACAAAAATAATTCGACAAAGTGGAATGTAGAATTTTGTGTTCTTAAACTTTGCGATGGTATTAACAGTGATATAATATATAAAGAGACCATGTTAAAGATAAGCAACTAAATTGAATATTATACATTAATCTTATTTGAATTGACAATCTGTGCAGGACCACGCGACAAAAACAAAACGAAGTTTATTGTATGCCAATTAAATCTGTTATCAGTGAGTCATTTGATCATTCAATATGCGTAGCGGGTGCATTTACTGTTTGTCGGTTATCTGTGGTGTTCTGCTGTCTATTGTTTCAGTGTGGTGGCCGCTAGGGTTGGCACTGAATAATTAACCAAATTGTAAAACCCGTGCGTAGTGCATCCAAATGTATGCTATGACGAAACATCGAGTGATTTGTATCTATAGTTTAAAATATTTGAGGGAGACATTAAATTAAAAATTAAATAAAAAAAAATTATTCCTTTTTTTTGTATGTTTCAAATACATATGTATATTCCTTATTCTGCTGCAGTAATTGTAAGATAGAATTTTGTATAAATCCTTTCAGTTGTTATATCCCCGGGTAGCGGGAAATACTAAACATTTGATAAGGCTAAAATACTCTTCAAAACATTCGTGGCTATATATGTATCTATGAGTACGTGTGGCATAGATTATTGTTTATGCACAACGGGTACATTTGCTGCCATATCGGCGACACTGGCGCGCGGCGGCGTGGCTCCTGCTCCCAACTTGCCTATTGTCTATGTATTATGCCCTAGGGCTGTAACTACGATTATATTAATATAGGCATTCCCAAAAAAATTCTTCAAATTGTTACCATATGTAAATGAAATAGCCTAAGTTAGCTATGTCACCATAATAATATGACCAATTTGGTGTATTTTTTAATTTTACTTTAAATAATAGTTTTATTTACTGGCGCGTGGTAGTTGAATTGCTTCTAGTTTCCTAGAAGTGTATGAACTCACTATGAATAGGTTCATAGGAAGAATACCCACTAATATAATGTACAGTACTTACGTGCGTCCGATGTACGATGCATCATACTGGCTATTGTCTACTGAATATATTATATTATATTGCTAGGGCTGTCCTATTATAATTCTTGTGGTCATATAGAAGTGTTTAAACCTGTATGAAAATAAATCAACGTAAAGGAATGCTTGTTTACTTTGTATCAGATACAATCAATGATTTCTCCCAAACAGTTATTCTTGCAATAACAGTATTATTTTCATCTTCGCCGATCATTGCTTACTAACGCGAAGATTATTCAGATAAACAATTTCCACTTCATTGATCATATCCAAGCAGGTAAGCAAGTACCCGTTAAGTATTCAGCGTGTCTACATCTACGCACGTACTTTCGTGCGGATGGTGGGTTTCAATAGCACTCACATTTCCAGCGCGATCTCAATGTTAATTGTTATAAGCGGAAAATTACGTTGATTCATTATAACGACTTACATTTGACGCCCCTACACATTTCTCTCGTGTAACCTGTGCCAGTAAAGAATGACTTTAAAAGTCCGCTCATTTGCTCTAATCGCCGTTATTATTATGTTCACTATTAAAACATTTCGTAATCGGATAAACAATTTTGAAGAATTTGGTATTCTTCAATTCTTTTCACATTTTTTCACCATCAAGTATTTTTTAAGATACATAATATATTTATAAAAGCATTTTGTATTGATATATTGACAATTATATTTAACTGATATAATATTATTATTCGTAAGTAAGTTCGTCGTTTGGACGAATTAACGGACTAGACATTTCATTTCATGCTGAAAAAATCTTATTTTATACAATCTACTTGAAATCTACATAGATTGGGTTTATTTTCTCCCATTAGAATAGGATAGATCCTATCCTGTTTGTATCTTTATATCGTTTGTTAAAAATGTACAGTGTACATTGTTGGTGGTGCGCCTCGTTCTCAAGTTGGTCGTATACGGGCACCAGAGGTACACGAGCGGCGGAGAGGAGCGTGCCGGCCAACACCGCACGCGGCGCGCCGTCAGTGCGTTACTCCGCGCCGCACTCGGCACACATCCACCGGCCTGGGTTCGACACACTGCGCATTGTACACACGCAACGTTGCTTTTGTGATTTAAAAAAGTTTTACTCAGTGCGTGTGCGTACCGCCGATAAGTGATCAGTGCAGTGCAAGTTGTGTTGTGATCGTATCGCCATCAGCTGTTCGAAAGTTCACTCCGCTCGCTTTTACCGAATTTTACGTTCATCGCTTGTCACTCAAAGGTTTGATCTGTTCGAAGGCGTCTCGTTTTTAAGTGTTAATATAAAGCAATTCTTTCTGTATCCAGTTCAATTATTTTATTATGAATGAAAACAACAATCGATTTGTTTGTCTATTGATTCCAATTCATTTTCATTATTGTCTATAATGAGTTACGAAATAATATTATTGAATGGAATTAATGTTTTTTTTTATCATTATCTTTGAACAGAACCCTAGATATAAAGGTGTTCCTGGTTCGATTTCCGGTTTGCTAAATGATGAACCTCTGAATATGTTTGCAGTCTGGATGTGATGTCTTTAAAAAGTCCGCTACACTACATACTCTTACTTAATAATTAAAAATATAATTACTGAAATTTACATTTAGAGTACAGATTATAAATTTATTTTGGATTGGAGACTCCTATATTAAATAGCAATATTTAATTAAAAATTAATTTTAAATTTAGATGTTAATAAACACACGCATATAAATACATAATATAACATATGTAACGTTTTAAGCACAAAACAAATTAAATTCCTGGTTTGCGATTCTACATTTCATCTGCATGTCAAAACTACTTATTTGTTTCAATGTTTGTTACATAACTATTTAACATGCGCTCTATATATCTTTTTCCACTTATTTCGGTAGCACGCAGCGTATTTTCAGATTTCTTGTGTTGCCGCCAATCTGTCTCTGTCAAGTGTCCACGCGCTATTGAAAACACCTGGACCAATGTTGAAAGACTTATGCACAGAGAACCGGAACATGCCCTTGCATAATGGTGTTTATATATAAGTTGACTTCCGGTGTCAATAACCTCTAAAATTATATCACAGCCAATATTGCACGACGAATAGGTACATGATATATTCACCTATTAACGAATAGGCGTATGGAGTCAGTCAGTCAGTTGTCCGGAAATGCAGAACATTCGTAAATATAGTGGAATTGACGTGAAATCGTGTACGAGACGTATTTTCTTCATTAACTTATATAATTGTAGCACGCAGCGGGCACAATGCATCGTGAACATTCAACGTACTACGATAAATTTCAATCGATTGCAGTTAATTTGTCGCGGCGAAAATACTTATTCCCCATTCGGATATGCACGGGCAATGTTAAATAAATTATGAACATGGATGTTTCAATATCCGGTTCCATTGTCCCTCGCCCTGTTATGGGATGATTTCGGCATCGGCGCATTATTGTATTACTCACGCATTTCTTACTGAAGATAAATTACTTATTGAAAACTAAAAAGGCATAATTGTTCTCGTATATGTATATTGTTTTGATATTTATTATTCAGTGGCAGTAAATCTTTAGGGTACATTTTTAGCATAGCACCTTTTGTTATCTTCAACCAAACTTCTTTTCCTTCGTCTACCTTATAATGGTTAGTACAGTACTACCTCAGTCCCACCTGCCTACCTAGTTACTTTTCATTGGTGGAAATATTTCACATGCCCCACGTGTTTTAAGCAAATAAGGATATGTTAGGTGCAAATTTGCTTGATAATCATTCATGAATACTCAAGATTTAATCTCGAGTTATGTTTCGTTATCCGGTGTCCCGAGTGAATTCAAGTAGAGAGTAAACTTTCGACTAAAAGTAAACAATAGTAAAAGTAGACTTCCATTGTTACTGTTTCTTATGACAATTACATCGTACACATTTCTCTCATTACCGAAAGCTGTATTATCAGGAAGCGAATCAGTTGTTCTTTTTTCACTAGATAAATTACATAAACCGTGTAAGCAGAATTTAATTCTATGGAGTTTAAAGAAACGAATTAACGGTCACTGTAACTGTAACTATGTGTACAGAACGCGAAACGATAACATTTGTATAGTTGTTAAATGAGAAATCATTATCAGACATTTTGTTTTGCGATACCTCAATATGTTTGAGAAATTACTAAGTATTACAGAGTATACGATAGATTCCAAAGCTTTTACGTTACAGTTATGCAATCTGTTGAATTTTCCATACACCCTAGAAATTGCATCGAATCCGTTTAGTCGTTTCGTGACTAATGCGTTCTAAATATTGCTAATCCACGCACACTGCGCCTTGGTGTACCGCTGTGACTTGCGATAACTTCCTGAAATTGGTGATGCAACGTACCAATTTATCCATTAGTTCCGATGTTAGGCTGTAACAGATGATCTACAACGCGATTTCGAAGCGTAAACTACTTTTTTGAGTCTACAACAGTGCGATCCCAATTTTTATTTTGTAAGATGCTTTGAATCAATTCCGTAACGATAGAGTCTGATGCCGAAAATCGAAGTATACCCCGTATGTACTTAATACACATTTTAATATCAATATATGTATGTTATGTTTGGTTGTTCTACAGTGCAATTAGCAAGCCCAGGCTTATAGTAAGGTATTGTAAAATATGCACATATGTATATCGCTGTTCACCCATGGTGTGTACGATGTCGAGATCATATCGGTTTCTATTGAAATCACCTGCGCGGACAATCGGAGATTTGGTCACGCGACGGGGAAATTGTTACTACACGATGTTGTGAACCCACTTTCTGTTATCTATAGAGTCGGAGGTTGACATTGGCTACCGATAAAGATGACTTGGATCGCGGAATACTAACATTTTCGTTTTTCAATTAGCGCAACCAGAGCGTCGTAACCCGTGTATTGAATATTATAGAATAATGACGTAACAAATAGTCTGAAACAGTAATTTCCATACAGGAAAATAAACATCTATAGCTTTATGATAAGTACGAAGGAAATCACTCGGAATTTCCAGGGCTACAGGAACTGAGAGTTATTTTAGTAAAATCACCGACTTCGAATTAACGTGAGTACCGTTTTCGATTAATGTTTATTTTCAGTTTCACAAGTGCCACGGGGAGAACCCGTTTTGTGAGGTTTACCTGGGTATTTATATTACGTAAACGTAACATACCCAAGGAAACCTGGATACCTAATAATTAAATTGAAGGCTTTCATTGTAATACCGGAAAGTTTGTTTTATTGATCGTGTACGCCAACTCATGGTTACTATTTAAATTTAACTTCTTAAATTTGTTTACATACCGATCGATTGAAAGTTGATTATTATTAGTAGGTACTGCGTATGTTTTCATCTTTCAATTTTGATAACAAATGGGTCGTTTTTTAGTTAAATTACTTTATTATATAGTAAAGTTCATATCATCAGGAATCGGCAGGTTCACTGTTCTGTATAAAATAATATGGTTAAGGTAATTTCAACCTATGTAGATTCGAATAATTAGATTTTATCAATTTCATTTAACACAACCACGATAATGGCACTGCCACTCACAATGGTTTATTTTACAGATTATAAAAAGAATCATTACCGTTGTTATAATAACATTTTAATGCATTGCTCATTCATTATTAATTAAGATTTACATATTTATGTTTACCTATGTTCAAATATTTAGATCATGTATTAGTTTGTTGTGAACCTCTAATGAACCTAATCATTAAATCTCACAAATTAAAAGCATATGATAGACATTTCTCGGCGAGATTTTTATATCAAAATTCGATGCAGTTTTGAAAAAATCTGGAATCTCAATTGCGTTCATAAATTTCATTTGGTTTTCGTTTAAGGTTCCAGTATTGATAGGAACAAACTTTAGTTTATACATATACGTATAATAGATGAGCATGTACATGTATGTACATAAATGTGATGACGCCGGCTAATAACATAACAGATTAGAAAATGGTAATCACGTATTAATTGTTACAACTATTATCTAAATACCATAATAATATCCATTCAGTGCGCAGGTAGAAGTAGTCAAACAAGTTGACGAGGAGAAACTTACGACTCTTAGCGAAAGTCGATTTGTGTGAACATGTTATTATGTACGTGAATATTATGGAAATAACGATCACTTTTCCAATCGATTACATAAAACGATAAAAAAGTTAAATTACGTGTGACGACCGACGGCGATAAATCAGTGACGACTCGGTTCCGATGAAATAGCGTTTCTAAATAACGCCATTAAAACTTACATTTGTTTTCTAATTGTTGCTCTCAAAAAACTGAGAAGCTTAAATAGGGTCTTACTACATATTACATAATAAAGGACTGTCTCGTTTACACCAAGGTAATGTGTTTTCTTGTTTATCGAGAATAGTTTTCCGAACACATTTCAATAGAAAGTTCATGTATCATTAATGACAAGTAAAAACATAGACATACGTGGTGTCCTTTAAAAATATTAAGACTCCATTGGCTTTAGACACGTGATTTATTTTGTTAAAATCTGTGCAAATATGTGCAGTGCCTACATAGGGGTCGTGATTAATGCGTCGTGCGGAGCCTCTAAATTGCGAGCTCACCTCGTCTGAACCCTCC
>DWQT01001696.1:0-15971 GCA_018244895.1 Myscelus amystis hages
CATGTACTCTTATTGCTTGTGTAAAAATCTTGAATCTCGAATCAATTATAGAGTTATTTTTAATTTTTCTTCTATACTTAGTCTAGAAAGTATTCATACTGTCCCATTTTTACACAAGCAATAAGAGTACATGTCCGTGATAAACAGATAGCATGGTCACCCTGGCCGACGGGTGCGCCAAATTTAAATGAATGCGCCCGTATCTTATTTGCACAATCTGGAGCTTTCAATAAATAATAAGGATTTATTTCATAACAATTTATTATTTAATTACATTTTATTCCTCTCCCCGTATGTATTGTTGTGAGTTTCTGGACACTTTAATTTATATGTTTTTGGAAAGTATGCAATTTTCAACTGTCATAGATAAAACGAAGCCGCCGACGAACACTAAAATTCTTATGAAGTTCTATTACTAAGTTATTTAATACTATTAATGTTGGTCACAGATAACACTATTTTAGTATTTGATGTGAATTATAAAAAATTTTTGAGTCCCCAATCTCCAAATCATTAAGCGTGTGTGTACATAATAATCAAATAAAACCCAGCAATATTATTTTATTTTGTTTATTTTGTTTATATTTCATTATTAAATAAATTGTTTATTATTGACAGTATAAAAATACATGTGTCCAAACACGCACACAAAAATTTCTAATACTGAACAATATCACACGTATTTGCTTACGAAATATGGCAACATAACGCGATAAACATACATAGAAGCATATTAGATCAAGTGATAAGTGGCACTCGATGCTCTGTCTACCCCGCTGGGGACCGGGCGTGAGGGTATAATAACAACATATATAGACGGTATGATTACGTTTGTTTTGAAAAATAACACGAAAATCACTGCAATATGTCGGTTTATATAAATATATGCAATATCGTGTGTTTTATTAAGATCTTGCCCTTTGCCCAGCTGTGGGACACGACACCTATATTAAAAAGGAAATATCGTGCTTTGAACTGGAGATTCTGGCATTAATTTTTGAATCTAATGTTAGTGTATATCAACTTTAATATAATTAATAAATAGTTATAATTTCAACATCTTCTTATATTATAATATATACGATTTGTACACTGATAATTTTAAAACATACATAAATCTTACAACTGTCGTAAACATACTTCAACGCCATGAAAAAGGATCGCTACCAATATCGCTATTGAGCAGTTAATTAAAAACATCATGGTATATCAAAAATATCATCAACCTTTTCTATAAAAGACATCAAAATATTTACAAAGTAACTATCGGGATTATTGTATATCAGTAAATAGGAACCCAATAGGATAAACATACAAACAGCACACATATTTTGAGTTTGACAACTTTTACGAACTCACCTGTAGAATGAAACAATTACATATAAGTAATAAAGTATCAGTAGCCACTAGTTGAACCCAAATGTAATAAACTATATCGCCACTAGCAAAATCCTGAACTCCTTTAAAACCATCCGATTGTAAACCCAACTCTTATTAAGGGCTTAGTGACTGGAGTCGCAATTAATAAATAGCCATACAAGTATATATACGGGGGTATACATAGTAATAAATTCCACACGTCCCCTCGTTTTAATTCTGTAGCTCTATGAGACAAAAGACTTTCCAATGTTTGGAAATTGGTAAACCCCACTAATAAAACAATTATTTTAAATCAAAATGTTAAAAAAAATCACTTCTTAAGCTATATGAGCCAACAACCAGCTTAACGATGGAACAATAAAGTTTATTTATCAATATTTGTCAATATTTGTCATGATGACATAAAATATGACAGTATGACATTGGAATACCGAATAATAGGCGTAGTGAAAGAGTTTTCAAAATCTTTAAAAACCCATTCGTTTTTTGACGTTCTACAATTTGTTTCGACTACATTTAATACTATACTAAAGCATAAAGCTGGGTTCCCAGTATTTAATAAATGTATTTATATAAAAATTTAATTTTTATCTTTAGATAATACGAGTATTACAATATCTCCGAATAACTCACACACAATCATTTGATCACAGACAGTAATGTATGCGCTATTTATATATACATTAATAAATATGTAGAATATAGATAGGTTTACACTCCGACAGAGAACATTTTGAATCAAATTCATCACACAAACATTTGTACTGGGCAGGAATAGAACCCCACTATAACCTACGGCTTTTTAAATGTAGGGTGCATAGGTATTTATTGCGACCAAATTCTGGATATTCCATAAATAAAAAAGTTCTCCGATCCATCAAAATAGTAACCATTCTAAAAATATTCACTGCTGTTCGTGCCCACCCGTGTCTAGTCCAACCCATTATCATATATCCCTACCGTTCTCTGAAAACGGGACAGCACTCTTTGCTGTTTCCCAGAAAAACTACTTCCAGTGTAGGACTCAAATGAACTTCTACCACCATTTTTACATAAATGAACATTTTCAAGAACGAATGATATCTGACGCACGAACGAATCATTCACATCGGCCAGTGAGAACGCGGCTTTATGTTGGCAATTACCTTAATAACATATCAACAACTAACACAGTTTATTGCTACAATCTTACTATTTCTCTAATTACAGTTGGTATACACATAAATATTTATTTACACTCTATATCACATGGAAGTAAGTATAATATTGGACCAAATTCTTTACCAACTAACCTACAAAAGTTTATAACATTTTATAAGTTAACACAAATAACTAATAAAACGGAATCCATTAACAATCGATCATTAAAATCGAAGCAAGTATGATTATACTCTGATCAATCGGTCACATCGAACTCGCACTTCAGTAAAACATATACACCGTCCATTGAGCTTTTTCTATGCACACGCAAATCTTCAACAATTAATAACAACGCAATGTACGCGAACACGATCATAGTCTCGTTCGCGACGGCGCCGGCGAACCGTTCTTAGTGTCCTGCGCCTGGTACGATTTACTCGTGCTTGTGGTAAATATTGTAGATTTGTCCTCGTCGACGGTCGTTTCGACCGTTTTGTCGGAAGCCTCTTTATCGTCTGTACTCTTTTTGCTCTTGCCGCTGGTAAATGTACGCTTCGGGCCCGGGAGCGCGCGGGCGATTTTCGCCACTACCGGATGCAGGAGTCGTTCGTCGAACGCATCTTTTTCACTGGCCGTCATAAAACCGACTATGTTGCCGAGTATCACGCACACAATGGTACCAATAACCGCGTACCACATGTAGGAGACTGAATACACCTTCATCAGTGCACTGAAGCTGTGGGAGAGAAAAACATTATTTATTGGACTGTATTTAAACAATAAGTCATGAATGTAGACGTAGATGTAAGAAAAGAGATATTTGGCACTCGGTGCTTTCTGCCTACCCCGTTAGGGACCGGGTGTGATGGTTATGTATATAATGTATGTATTTTTATAACATTCAATCACAAACAACCAATAGCGCTCGCCACACAAATGTCTGCACTGAGCGGGAATCGAACCCACAATTAGCTTAACAGTTATATACATAGATGAAACATTGTTCCATAGCGTACTTAAAACAACAATCGTTTATACGTAGCATACTTACAATGGGGATTCATTAGATGTTTTTAGAACGTGTGTGCTTTCGATTTCCTGGAGCAGCGGAGCTAGCTGCGCCAGGGTTTGGTTCACGGCGACCGGCAGAGCCTTCGGGCCCAGCAAGCTGACAGTCACGTTCGAACATTTCTGAAAATCATACCTCGACTGTGAGATTTCTGAAAACCATACTTCAACTGTAAGGTTTCTCAAAACCATAATTCGGTGTCAGATTTTGTCAATGATCACGATGTTCTTAAATTTAGAAGCGTTAAAATGATTGTTGCAACATCCAACTAATGTTTCTCCTGCGTGCCTGTGTGTGTTTTTTGGTTTCAGTGTATATGTTTCACTGATCATGTTATTAACTCAACGAATACCCAACACACCTCGACAGACAGGGCCAGCATCGAAGCCGTGTCGTGGACGTACAGCAGTCGCCCCGTCGCCATCCACCCGGTGACCACGTGCGAAGCGACCATGCCCCACAGCGCGCCCTTCCCGTTGGCCGCGGGGAATATCGCGGCCAGGAGAAATACACCGAGCAGAGCGCCCGACGTCGCCGACGTCACGAGCAGCGAGCCCTCGATCACGCCGCCCACCGCGCCCACGCACAGCGACAGACCCATGATCAGGAAGCCTGGAAATTGACAATTAATTGCACCTGCGAGTTTTTTTGCAAAGAGAGTTAGCCTAATGATGGTGTTTTGGGAACGTTGCCCCACAAGAATATTTTAGATGAACCATGCCCCAGAAGGACATTTTAGATTAATCATACCCCACAAGAACTTTTTATAAACCAGTTTTTGTTTTTTTTTAACCTGCGTAGTTAATTTTGATTAATTGATTAGGATTTAGTTCATTTAATTAACAGCTGTAAATAAGGCATATTATATTTATTCTATAAGTTACTTTATTTATTTTAATTTTAATAATGCTATTTTGATTGATTGATTCAAGTTTACATATCAAAGGTAACGAAATATAGCTGGAAATAGTGTACGCAAATAATTTTAAATGATTTTATACCAACCGTATACAATTCCAATGATCTTAATTAAGGTGAGTTGCTGCTTATCATTGATGCCTTTGAAGGCTGGCGCGTAAGAAACGAAGTCTTCCCACGTCACAGTCGAAAGAGAGTTGACGTTTGAAACAAGGAAGCTGAAATCGACAAGCAAGAACTTGACTTCGACTAAAAGCTTTTTTCATAATTAATTTTGTTCTGGTAACAAGATTTTTGGGGACAAATTCATCATAAGCATTAAGATATGGAGACTTTTTCCAAAAATCTACGCATATAATTGAAACGTCTCTCTGCAATCTGAAAATAACTGTTTTCTCAAGCGCTTTTTCAAAATTATTTGTTAGATTTTAAAATTCTTTTTCTCAAATTTTCATCTGTCTATCTTTCTGTTTCTCCAGGCAAAACTATAGTCCCACGGAGTCGAAGTTCTTACCTTAACGCTCCATTGAACAGACTCGCCAGGAACAGTCCTAGCATCCCGGGGAGGAAGGTCAACTGGTCTTGGACGTAGTACGCGAGCACTTCATCTGGAGCGGTAATCCTGCCGGCCAGCAGCGGATCGCAGAATCTATACAGCGCGTAGATAGCCATGCCAACGACCCAGGATAAGCTGAATAGGACGAAAACCGCTGGCACGTTGGCTGTAAGAGTCCTCTTAACCTGGGCCTCGCTGGTCATGGAACAGTAGCGCTGAACAAACGTCTGCTGGCAGCCGTAGATCGAAACGGACATGAACAGCTGCCCGACCAAGGCGGAGAGAGTGTCAACCCGGACACTAGGGTTCCAGGTGAAACTGGAACAGAGAATCAATTAGGTCTTAATTTACCTATCTGTTTCTGACAAAGGAAGAAATTAAAATAAGGAAACGTGATAAGATATTAATGAATGCATGTGGATCAAGTTTTAAGGCCTCGTTAAATTAAACTTGTTTAAGTAAAAACAATATACCTTGGTAATTAAGCAATGATATTAAAATGCGTCATATTGGGGTTAAACGGATGTTTGAAAGGACGAGACGAAACAAGAGATAATAATAATGATACGGGGACAATTCCACACACGGCCATCCAATTCCAAATTGCACAATTAAATGCCTCTGTTATGGTAACCGGACAGCTGATAAACTACATGTACGTATAGGTATAATATAGTGCTTTCTGCCTACCCCGTAAGGGGCCTGGTGTGATGGTTATGTATGGTTATATTATATACTACTTATATGAATATTTTATTAGGGCCAAACACAGAACAAACAAATGTGCTCATCATACAAATGTTTGTCCTGGATGGGAATCAAATCCGCGACATCCAGTTTTGCTATCAGGGTCTCTAACCGCTGGATCACGCGGCCAGTATTAAGATTTTGAGCTACTTACTTGAAAAAGTCCAGTCTTCCGCCATCGACGTTTTCCTTCAAGACGGTCGCTGGCCCGCCCGCCTTCACCGTTGCTTGGACTATGAACATGCCGCTCACCACTATCATGGTGAGGGTTTGGATCACGTCGGCTCTGGAACAAACAAGTGACGATCAACTAATGAAAGGCACCTCGATGTTTGGTCAGTCTATGGCTTGCGACCCTTTTACTGGACCACTGATGGACTGGGTCTCCTTTAATAATGAGAGGGTTATAAGCCATAGTATACCGCGCTGGCCAAGTGCGAATTGGTACCCTTCACACACCTCAGAAACATTACGTTTTATAAGATACTTTATACTCTAAGGTATGCAGGTTTCCTCGATGTTTTCCTTCGCCGTTTTAGCCGAGTCATATTTATTTTTTTCAATAATTACAAAACGCACGTAGCAAGTCATAGGTGGCAGGATTTGACCCCAGACTGCCGAAGGGGAAGGCTGGATTTCAAACCACTACTCTATCACTGATCAACTATATACATACCTACATATGTACATTGTTTTATAAGGAGTGTCCGACCAGGGTTTCCTTAAGGAAACCTCCGTTTAATCCCACACCCGCCCACCGGCCACGCTGTCGTGTACCAACTCATAAAGACCAATAAAGAATACCGCTGGCTATGCATCTCGTAAATGTTCCTAATTGCGTACCGAGCACGTGCGCTGATGACGTCACGGCGCGAGCGATCTCAATAATTGCGTGCAATGCAAAAACGTTTATAATAAACAGGATTTTCATATTAACAGTATCACCTTAGTATATCATATTATGTTTTCGAAAAATAACACAATCGTTGTACCTATGTTATATTTAACTATATTCAGATATTACTTGGTAAAGTAATATTAAGACATTTAAGGGGGAGTGGACAGTCTCCAAAATTCAGCTCGGTAAAGTTGGAGATGTTTTACACTCTGTTTTATTGCATTATAATTTTTCTGAGGCGTAGGAAGTCTGCCATGCGCACGTATCCAGCATGGCACATTAAGGCCTAAAACCCTTCCATAGTGAGACCTGTCTACAGCTGTAGACCAATAAAAGGGGAGAAAAGATATGCATTATTTAATTCAAACCACGTGTTCTTGTGCATACCGATTGCATCCATACATCGCATCATTGCATTAGATGCAATTATTTGTCGCTTTAGTTAATTGAGTTCGTTGCAAGTCTGTATTGCGTTATACAGTGTAATATGTTGTTAGCAATGATTATAAGTGACCAGCGGTGTTTATTGTGGAGACCTATTTAACTTTTTGTCAATTCAGATACACATCTAAAACTCAAATTTACGCGATTTCAATTATTTGCTTCGCTTAATTTTTAAGTTCAAATTTATGCAATTTGAATTAAGCAGTTCTTTATACCATCACGACAGGTTCGTAATGAGGTAGGCAGAACGACCCGAGCGCCAATCACAATCCATACAAACCTGCCGTGCTACATTCATCACATACGCGTCGATTTCAGAGACTACATAAGTCATTGTCTGACCTGACGATGTTACTCGTATTAGTAAGAATTATAGTCGAACTGACGCTACACTTTCCTTTTCCCGCCTCAAACCGAACTATCAGCCGCGGCACCAACACTCTTTGCCGCGCTTTCTTCCCGCCAAAAGTTGTGTCACTCGACCTGTGACGTCACTACGCCCCATGCTTACATAGTCTTTGCATGACTACAGAATAATAATAATACGAACAGTGGTAACAACCACGCGTACCTGATAGCGGCGGCGAGACCGCCCAGCAGATTGAAGATTATAGCGACGATGGTGAGTGCGGCTGCGGAAGCCCAGTGCGGGAGCGCCAGGACCGCGTGAAGGGCGACCGTGGGTGTGTACACCGTCACCGCCAGGTTCAGCGTCTGCCGCAGCAGGAACGTGGCAGCCGCGAGCCGCCGCACCCAGATCGAGCCGAAACGCATCTGGAACGCATGCGAATAGGTAGTCACAAACAAGTGCAGGCGATGGCGTTGTGGTTTGAAACTCAGCTCCCCACCGAGAGTCTGGGTTGAAATCGTAGCACACATCTGACTTTTTACGTGCGTTTTATAATTTAAAGTTTTAAACATGGCATTTGAAACCTGCGTCCTTAGTATATGTTATAAAAAGGTATGTTTCTCAGTTAAGTGATATCTGCCAAATCAAAATAATAAAATTTGATGTGTCTGATTGCTGATCAAAATAACATCATTCTACCTACTGAATGCATTTAAACCGAAAATGTTACTGTCAACAAAAAAAAAATATTACTCAAAAAAAAACATTGCTTATCTGTCTGGTTATTTGTGAATAATGAAAAATGAGTAGCAATGTGAAAACACATTACGTTACATTTACATTTTCAACAGGTTTATTTATATACGGAAGGCCGGCATTTCGTCACGATCCGTTCAGATAGCGGGCGTCGAGCCTCCGTGAGATAGAACACGCACGCAGCGAAAAGCCTACTTTTAAAAATGTTTTTGGGGCAATTAAATTTCACTAGAAACATTCCACGTTCAGCGAATTAAATATTTTGATAATTAAATTTCAAGTGAATTGAACAATTTTTTTTTTATTAGAAGAAATTAGTCTGGGGTCATAGTTGTGTTTTATAGCTACATACATATATGCCATCTGCATACAAAATTTAATTATATCCGTGCATATCTGTTAAACGATCAAAGTGCTATTTACAATACAGTAACATCGCCCATTATGACAACTTGTTATTTTCGCGAGATCTACAATTTTCGTTACGTTGAAAAAATTTATTAACCTGTCAGAATTTTAACTTTACAAACACATTGACATTAACACATTGACATATTTAACTTTGTTAAATTCCTTTTTTTCACAGAGTCTCGTTTAAATTAAAATGATACATTAAACATTACATCACTTATTTAAACAATACCTTCAATTAAGTAGTTAAGCAATCTTGGCCATTAACTTGGAAGGCACGTCTCGTAGTCTATGCAAGCTATTTTTAAATTCAATAATGAAATTGTTTTCTAATAATAATACTTATTGTTTTTATCTCGCATTAGGGTATGCTTTATAAATGTGGTTAAATGTGCAGTTGCAGCTAATTTTTTCATAAGATCCAATCGAATTAAATATATCAATTCAGTTTCAAATGTACACATGTTTCGAAAAATACAGCATTTTAGCACACATCATATTCAAACCAGAACTACAATTTTGTTTTAATATAATAGTATACATGAACAATGACTTATAAATGAAATATCTACAACTTTGAATACAAATGACGTCCATGCATTCTCTATTTCTATTTTATTTAAACATTTGGGCTTTAATTACATTCCAGGAATATATGTTACCAGTTTAAGATTTACACGCTAACAGGTCGTAAATCTTCCGTAGACTTGGATAACTTGCACCGTGGGTTGTAGTTGGCCAGCTCACCTGCAAGTACTGGTACACGGAGTTGGACTGTAGCCTGTAGTAGACGGGGATGAAGACGCAGCAGACCACAGGGAACGCCAGCATGACGCCGTACAGCGTCTCCCACATCGCCGACCCGAAGTACACCAGCTCGGAGGGGAATCCTGGAAACAAAAGACAAACACCGTACAAGTATTGACCGGGTCCAAATCGAATACAACCCCATCTCGTTCAACCCTTTTACGTCAGGAGTTCGTCAGGTCGTATCCGGAGTCGCGCACTACCCCGGGAATGACGCACCCGGGGTGCGTAAATGCATTCTTATTCAACCCTTAAACCAACGGTGCCCATTTCGTACCATAAATGCTATTAACATTACAAAGAATCATTTGTTATTTGTATGAGAATGTTTGTCTCGCGTATAGAGAAATACGAAAGAACAAATGAGTCAGTTCTTCTTGTGATCTTGCCAAAGGGGGTGATGCGGCCGTGCCCTCTTCATAGTCTCGAGACATTTACGTCATCGACTATACGAATCTACCTATTTATAAAGGCAGTGATAGCCTAGTGGTTTCAAATTCAGTCCGTCATCCAGGGTGTCTGGATTCGATCCTGGCACCCACCTCTAACTTGTAACGTGCGTTTTTTTAAATTACATTATTAATTTATTATTAAAATTAATTAATTAAAATTCTAGTTATAAATTTAAACATTACTCGCTATAACGGCGAAGGAAAACGTCGTGAGGAAACCTGCACGTCTGAAATTTGAAATTTTTGAAAACACTAGGCTATGCATGAAGAGAGTGACGGATGGGGATGAAGCACGACAGGTTTGTGAGGACAGGGATATTTGGCACTCGATGCGCCCTGCCCACCCCTTTAGGGCCCTGGCGTGATGGTTATGTATGTATGCACTAGGCTATCATTGCTTTAAATAGATACCATAGTAAAAAAGAAGAATTAACTGCGACATTGATCAATGCGTTTCAATAAGCCTATTCGATAAAAGTGCTTTGAAGCTAAGTTGACGCATTGGATCTATTAAAATGACGGGCTTAGAAACCTTATAGGACAATCGTGTTGAAGTGGTGATATTAACTTGTAATTGTTATTGGTATTGGTATTCAACTAAATTAAAAATGTAATTTCCAAATAATTCTAATAGGACATATAATTCTAACTGTATTCATACTAACAGTCCTATACCCGGTCCTATAACAAGTGAATACTAACGAACTAATAATGTTAGTTACAGCTATTACTAGCAGTCCTATTAAAACAGTCCTATTAGAGCCCTCTGACTGCTGCTGTTTGCTTCCTCTTCACGCAAAGACGAGATATTGCCTTTCCAGGCTGTATCTGTACCTTTTATTGATTGATTCTGTTTGTTGATTTGTTTTGATTGATTGATTCATTTTGTTTGATGGTTTCATTGATTTACTTTGTTGTTCAATTGAATTATTAGCCTGAATATAATATGTAGTTATCGGAGATGATATCATAGATTCTGATTCATATTTAAATTGACTCGTATTAAAGCGCTCGTAACCTAGTTCCGATTGTGGCAATATTTTAACTTTCAAATGTGCAGGTTTCCTTGCGAGGTTTTCCTTCATCGATATAGCGATTCGAATTTTACGTTATAAAACGTAAGTACGTATCAGGATTTGAACCCCGAGTCGCGGACTGGAAGACTAAATTTCAGACTACTAAGCTATCAGTTTCGCATCGCACTATACAAAAGTCCTGCTGGAAACCGATGTTTGTACAAAATAACAACAAATCAAGTTAGCTACATCACCACGGTATAATGACTCATATTAACGATTATGTTAACAATAATAGGGCTCGTTTAGATCAAATGTAAGACAAACACCATTTTATACGACAATTTTCCCGCAAAAGCAACTCGCGTGCAACCACAATCTGTACGTTCACAGCAATTTCACGCTTTACGATACAGCATAATCGGACTATTACTCTGATAAACATTAAGTCGGACAGGCGGAGTGATAAATCGTTTTTATATATTGTTATTATAATTTTACATCGCGCGGCGAAGCGCCGGCTGATGCTTGTGTAACCGCGCTCTTGGTTAAGTGGTGTGCTCTCTGAACCAGAGATCGGGGGTACGATTCAAAATCAGATCAAAATACTTGCGTAATGAACATGGTTTGGTAATTAGACATGAAATTGTAAATTTAGTTAGGTAGCTAAAGAAAAAAAGACTTTTGTTTGTTTTTGGATGAAATATATGTGCGAGCAAAACCGCGCAAAAGCTAATGGTCAAAACTGTGAGATTTGTTTAAAAAATAAACATTAATTTCATTTAGTGTAACTATTACGATTAGTAAAATTCGTTCCGTGATTTTTACCTTGAAACATGTTTGTATGGACTATCCTGAGTCATGAAAACACATACCGTAGTTAATTCAAAGCGACTGAAAACAAACCGAAGGCTTTTACTCATCGCGTGAATCATTAAATATAAATAAAAACCCGTGAAATCATTTATGACAAAATATATTTTTAGGAATGCGAGTAATTTGACTTACCTTTGTTTCTCTTCCCGCGTTAACAACAGAGATGTATCTATGCGGAATCTACTGTCTCACTCACACAAATGTCGAACTAGATAGTGCGTCTCGGTCGTGCGGTACGCGACCTTCAAAGCATTCGATATTTTAATTTCTAATAACTGTCCGACTTTACGAAAAGCGGGGAGTTACCGTATTTTCCTGTTAGTGCTTTTAACATTATTTTCTCGTTACAACTAATTTGAAATTCAAATTGAAACAAATTATAGTGTTCACCTTTTACGCCCGATATGGTACCGAGACAAAAAAGGTAAATGAAAACAATCTAGAATAGTCTTTTTAATAAAATCTTTCTAATAAAAATGATTATCATAATTAGGCTATTTTTACACGCGGCTATCCGATACCAATGTAGGCGATTAAATTATTTTTTTAATATGCGCGCGAATGCATTCATCAGTACACATTTTTTTTTAAATTTCTATATCAATCGTATTTCGAATCCTTTCCCTTTATAATGTCATTGACCGTTAGTATTCCTATATACAGACAAAAATGCTTTTGACGTCCCTGTCTATCACAATGCTTTAGAAAGGAGAGAAAATGCAGTGGCAAATTGCGCCTACGCACATATAAATAAGTGAGGTTAATCTCGATATGTTTTACGATACCGTTTTGATAGTGAAGTTTATTGTTTCCCGCGAGCCGGCGATTCGTCTCGCTGGGTACGACTTGGTGTTCATTAGTATAATACTACTGCTGCTGAGTAATAATTGCACTGATAAGGGATTTGGTGTGTGGTGCACCGAGCCCGTACAAAAATGGCCCTGTATTTTACATTTGCATTTTATCCCATTGCAAGTATGAAGACAGTGCTCTCTGCTACCTCTTTAAAAATATAGCGTGATGGTATGCGATAATAATAGTAACATTTGTGTTCAGAAAAACAGTCAAAGGATTTACGAAACTACAGATTTAAAATTCGAATTTGGAATCGGCGTGTATGTATGCACGTATGAAGAGAGCCATGAATGTAGGTAAAGCACGGCAGGTCTGTACGTATATTTAACACTTACTGCTTTCTGCCTAACCCGTTACTCACCCAGCGTAATGGTACAATAATAAAATTTGCGTTTCGAAACCAAAATTGTCTTAAATATTGGCGGGTAACAATTGAAAATTCAAATTTGGAACATTGCGTATTGGATCCGCCATGAATACCGAGCAACGTCAATATTGTAGCCGTGATGTTCTATCTCGCTCGCACGCAACGCTGGAACGTGGACGCAAAAAGGATTTTTTTTGTGTAATTAGTAACGTGTGGGATTTTTCTTGCATTACCCTTTTTGTGAAAGACCAAATGATGGGAAGGTATTTTAACGAATGTAATATTCATTAGGTACAGTGCGAGGTATGCGACATAGCCGAAATGATTGTGTTATATCTAGGCATTTATATCTGACGCTAATTTGACTGATCTAACGGAGATACTTCTCTTAGAACTTCCTATTTACTAACAGCGTCGTCTTATACTGAAAACGTCAGCCCTCGATACATAACGTCAATGGATTTCAGCCAAACATTATTCTCAGGAAGTCATTGGACCAAATACTATTCGCTTTGTGGTTGGACTTCGAACAAAACATATGTTATATTTGAGGAAAGTGAATTTGCAAATTAGTGTATCAAATAAGGTATCTTTGTAGCTCAGGTCCAAAATACAGCGAAAGTCTCTCCCGCATTGGAGTCAGAGCTAGAACCATCCAGCCAATGACCTTGGAAAGGACGGTATGAACAGAGAAAAACACGAAACCAGACCAGACCAGATAAGGGTGCTGCGCTCGAAGATATAGAGTACGACCTACATAGCTCTTCTCCCTCCCAAGGTATCATGGTACCTTGGAAGGTCCCATTAAAAAAAAGATACCAAAAAAGATAATCGGTTGAGACAAAGAGGCATATAAGTTAACTTTATTATAAAAACTAAGTGCTAGTAAATAATTTATAATTAGTTATAAGCTTATACCACTAATTTGTACGCCGCGAAACGCAAAATATGGATTGAACTAATAACTTTGTGAGATCTTCGAATGTACCCATATTTGTGCAAATAAATGTCTTTTGTAGTAACAGGGTGCAGTAGGATATTTAGCGCTACCGCACACTAAGACGTTAGAGTCGACGACTAGATGCGGCCACTGTTAACCGATTCGCTGCTGATGGCACGACAGGCGTGTCATCAATATTTATTACTTGTGCCACGAGAGGCGAGTCATTCTTGCATCGAATGTAACACCCTCTAACAAAATGTAATAAGTAACGATAAGTAGCGACATCTATCATTTGGTTTATGTACTATCTTTATAAAAAAATGTCAGTTGTTGCATCATTGTATACTTTCTTTGCAGATAATGATGATGCAAACACTCTTCTCGGCACCCTGGACTCGGCTTTCCTGATTTCATACGCTGGTGCCATGTTTGTTTCCGGTGAGTTATTTCAGACATTCCCACAAGAGACTAGTGTCTGTGTGAAGCTGATTGAATCATTGATTATATCCAACTATCAATTATCACTGACTGGCCTCGTGGTCGAGAGGCTAGAGACCTTGATTGGGCAACCGAAGGTGACTACTTCGATACCCACCCTGAACAAATATTGGCGTGATGAGCGAATGTCGTTGTTTTGTCTGAGTGTGATGTAAATATGTATGTAAATATTAGCGGCGTCCGCGGATTAACCCGCGTTTGAATTTTTAAAAAAAATTAAAATCAAATCAGCCTCAGTTACTCTTTATCACATCTGCTATCTGCCAGCGAAAGTCCCATCAAAATCGGTGCAGCCGTTCTACAGCTTAGCCGGAACAAACAGACAGACAAAAATTGTAAGAAATGTTATTTTGATATATGTACCGTGTTTACATACATACATGCATTTATTTACTTTTAATAAACCTCCTTTACTTATTTATTTATTTATTTATTGGTGCATAACCCAGGAATGGTGGCCGAGCGAGTGGACCTGCGGTACTTCCTCTCCGTGGGGATGCTGGTCTCCTCCATCTTCTGCTACCTCTTCGGCTTGGGGAAGACACTCGGTGTGCATCACATCTGGTTCTATCTTCTGGTCCAGGTGAGCTGGTTTTGCCAAATGTTTCCGAGTTTTCACACAACAATAACAACAGCATACTATTACTCCCGATCCCAAACGAGGTAGGCAGATGGTTTTTCTTCTTCTGAGTTTTTACGTTGTGTAAAATCAAAGTTTTGTATAGTAACCTTTTACCAGTCCAAAAACAATTGTGTTTAAACATCAAAAGGGTATAGACAAAGCATTCCATTGTCAGTACTGAAGATTACTGATTAGCGTTTAGTGTATAGCATATTTGAGTGGCCTCTTGGTCCGGTAGTCAGATACTCCGACTAACCTGGAGGTTTGATTAAAATACCTCCCATCCATAACCCTTTAAGTGTCCATTATTGGACATAGGCCTCCCCTAATCGGCGCTACTCCGGTCTTGAGCCCTAAAAATCCAGTGGTGCCCCACTGTTTTCTTCGGGTCATTGGCCAATGTGGTAGGAGGGCGACCTGTATTGGTAAAGTACTTGATTATTGGTGACGGTCAGGCAGGCGCGGGCATAGCGCAGACCACGGGCTGGCCGGGCACCGTGGCGATCGTTGGCAAGTGGTTCGGCAACAGCAAGAAGGGCCTCATCTTCGGCATCTGGAACTCTCACACGTCGCTCGGCAATATATTGGGTAAGGTACAGTTTTTGCATGCGTACTTTCGTGGCTGTCTGCTTATGGATTTGTCACATTTGGTAGACCATGGTCTTTTCCACTTCTCACCGTCCTTTAGCGTGCCATTTACTAACCCCATGTAACCTTTTAAATTTGTGAAGCAAGTTCCTGAAGCAATCTATTCTTCAGTTATGTTATACTAGCTTCTGCCCGCGGTTTCGCGCGCGTTTGATTCGGAGTAAAACAATTCCCCTTTCCCTATACCGTGAAATTTCCTGCTATCCTTGGAATATCTAA
>DWQT01001697.1:0-15965 GCA_018244895.1 Myscelus amystis hages
TAAATAGCTGCAGATGCTTTCATCACTTAATTTACTGAAAGGTTTGATAATTTGTGCCCGGTGCATGGCAATAGGCTCACCACCTATTCCATATTGGGACGTAAACGTAACTGGTGAATTGTGGGAGTGTTCTACACTCCTCTGCCTACCTCTTCGGGGATAACAGGCGTGATGTTACGTTTTTTTTTTTTTTTTATATAATTTTCGTTTTAATTACATTGTACAATCATTTCGTAAATAATTCAAAGATGACCAACACTTTTTTATTTTCAGTTTTTTTTTTTTGAAAATACAACGCACGCCGCCCGAAGCGAGGTAAAGTTAGATTCAATTTTACACGATGGAAGTATAGACTATTATTATTGTTGTTTAACATACATACGATTGGGTACACTGGTTTTAAAATTGATTAGAGACAAAACCAAGAGAACAAAGTTTATTGGCATAGGTATATGTATGCGGACATATTTAAATATCTTATCGAATCATTTACCTTTAATTTTTACTTGTACAATGGGCGCTCTTAAGATTCCCTACCCGTCAACACTTTCGAGGCATTCCATAGCCAAAACGACAAGTTGATATAAACGCTTTGCAAAGCAGATAAGAGAAAAGCAGAGTTGCTACAAATCCAGATAATGTTAGTGGATGAGGCCATCCACGGATACCTACGAGAAAGCAATAATTACACATTATATTAAACGCACAGTGAAAACGCAATTAGAAAACCACTTCTTAATACGTCATCATGTAAATTATTGCGACACCGTAATTAGGTTTCGAGGCTAAATTGTAGGTAACATCTATCATAGAGAGCGTGCGCCGTGGACTCGTCGAGTGAAGACATTTATTTATACGCAAGTGAAAATTATAATACGACGAAGTAAATAACACACTCATATTTCACCGCGCTCATGTCGGTGGGAGACGAAAGCTATTATATACGAACGTAGGTGCGTTTGTTTATTTGTCTCCTTGCAACGGATCGATGTGATTATTGCTATGGAGATGCATTAGTTGAATGGTCGGCGAACGGAGGCTACCAATTTTTGGTAAAAAAATATAATATGCTTATATACTAAGCATGTATTATGAGTAATACGAATTGAATGAAAATGTTTTTGGAAATAATTCTCAAACTCAACAAAATAGAACAATAAAGTTATCTAATATAATAAATACAGTACAAATATTTAGGTATTCAGACACTGACAAGATAAGGTTTATTTCTATTTAAGTGAGCTCTTTCTGTTAGCGGGAAAAGTTTAATGAAACGTTATGTTCCAATTTCAAGTTTAAGTTAAATCTAAAATTATTAGTATTTGCGAATTTAGACAATTCAAATGCCTGTTGTAAAGAAATTTAAATTTCGTTGGAAATTTCCAAAGTTCGCAATGTTCCCCCGCTTCCAATTAATACATTACTTGCGACGAGTTTTCGTGAAAACATATTGGAGAATTCGCTTCGATTTTAGCTTGTCAAAGATTTTTTCTAACTTGTTCACGAAGAAATTACATTACGTATTTGGGTTGGATGTAAAAGGAAAAAAGAAAGAAACTATAATAAAATATCGAAGTATGTAAGTAAAATAACGGTATAGAAACAATAAACTGAATCTCTTGCCGAAGATACGAGCATGTCAAGATACAATTAAATTAGGAATTATATGTAAGTATTACAATATTAACTTTTACGAAAGAGGGGACATGTGGAAAGTTTGACAAAATGCGAATATTGATTCATATAGGACACCAAGGCTTTATTATCTTGGACCAAAGTAATTCAGATACAAGGGAGATTCGGAAACTTTTATGTCTGTAAAGTAATGAAATATAGAAAAAAAAAAACCTTAAGTCTATAAGAAAGAGCATTCGTTGCTGTTAGCCTACCCCCTTCAGGTACCTGGCGATATAGTGCAATAATTATTATGTACATTTCGCTACGCAACAATAGGTATGTGCATATTGGAATGGAGGAAGAGAGACGAGACAGCCTTGTCAATCTGTTGGCAAGACATTGGACTGAAAAATAAATCGGTATAGCATTTATTTTTCCGGTGTTCGATGCAACCGTGTCACATGACATATGTTGCATATCATCCAATATGCGTAAATGGGTAGGTGCAGTTGTTGGTGGGACGGTTTGTTCCCGTATCGGACAGAGTTTCCATACTAGATATCATTAGTGAAGCATGTGCGTAGCATCTAAGCTTGGGACTTTTTACGTAAATCCGAATCGGAAATTAGGAATGTGCACAACGGATCCAAGCGCTGATTAATGCTGCTTTGGTTGTAGGGATAAAGAGATATATTGGCATTTGCATTGGATTGGCAATTGTCGCACTCAAACCTATCAATTCTGAATCGTAATTAATTGAAACTGAGCCTCTACGTCTCAATGAAACCGCCGAGCCCTAAGTCATGGTGCATTATGTTGGCGATAGAAGAAAAACGGTCCGAAACGAGATTTCCATTGATGACGTCACAGCTCAATTCTCGCGTACTCCAGATATGATTATTATCATTCATTGTGCGCGAAAGAGTGAATGGACCGTCACGATTGTAAATAATGCCGTGTTTGTGTGGCCCGGGGGCCATTGTAAGCAATCGTCGAATGGATAAACAACGTTCTAGACGGTTACGAGGGTTTCGAGAACGTTCCACAAGAAACGGCCGCCGAGTGATTTAGCGCGTTCGATTCGGCTAATTGAGTGCGCTCGTAGTGTGTTAACTTAACTAATTGGGGGGTTGGGAAGGCGAACGTAATTGGGAGATTGATAAGGGATTGGCGTTTAAATCTTCGTTAATCGAAAACGATGTACTCTATCTCTATAGACTACATTGTTGCGTATGCGTTGAAAAAATCGTATTGGAGGAGAGAGATGGATACAGTTTGTTGACGCAATTCATATTTCAAATGCACGCTACGTTTTCATTATAAAAATTACATTTGATGAACAATATTTTCGCTCCTATCATCACTTACGCATTGCTCGTCTACTAAGTGTCCCTTTCCCGAATAACAATAATAATTATTGTTATTGTCAAAACTGTGCAAATAAAAGGAAGCGTTCAAACTTCCGTCTGTTTAGCTGTTATTAGTTCAACATACACTCGGAGAGGGATTAAGCGAAGTTTTGAAAGGAGCTTAATTCGGAGTCGTCACTGTGGCGCGCGACGAGGCTACGCTTATTCGCATCGGGGAACTGCGGAGCTTTAGGTCTTTGTGTTGGCACTGGAGCTTTAGATTTGGCGAACGCTTTTCGTAGACAAATGAGGATTTAAAGATTTTTAAATATTTACACAAACAAATATACTTTTCGAAAAGCGTTCGTATTCGTTAAGCAAAATTAAGCCAACGTTAAGCGATGGTAGGTCTTCGATTCGGTCTATAACTGTGTAGAGTAACTTTGTAGAGAAACGGACGGTCCCCAACGATGACGACTCGGAGTGACATTCAATTGTAGAGTGATACCCAACAGTGGGATATTAAAGGCGGAAATCCTTAGCAATAACAATACATACAATACATGTAGGCTATAATAAAGAAAGAACATTTTACTTACCGCCTACTACGCTCGTTTTCGTAGTAAGGATTTTAAAGGTACATATATATTTCTTTTTTAATGCGTTTACTCAACACTATTTCTAAGTCTATTCTAAGTGATTTATCCTACAATTCCTCACACGGCCTTCCGATATTTAAATAGGCAGAGCTTGTGCTATAGTAATCAGATATCTAAATACATACTTATATAAATATTTAAACGTACACGTAGACTTAATGCAAACAAACATCCATACTGATGTTTGTTTGCACACAAATATTTATCGTCGACGGGAATCGAACCTATAGCCTTCGGGATCAGCGTTCGGAGATTACATCCACCGAACCTGCTGGTCGGACTAAATGCTGATGACAAACAGTGGGTAGTTTTCATATTTTTCAGTTCAAAAACCCGTTCGATTTTGATTTGCTTGTCATTCGTCGAAGCCAGGTTGTTTCCGCGGGTCATTTTCCCACGGCGTTCTCTCAGTCCCAGGAAGAGTATGAAGCAACACAAGCGAACGTCACACATTTATTATCAAACGGGAATATATGAGCAGCGCGTGTGGCCGTTTTTAAGGTCGCCGAGGTAAGCGTTTGGTTTACTTTGTTGCCGTGTCTTTCCAGCGGTTCTCAACTTTGTTCACAACAATAATTAGAACATATTCAAGGATAAAAATACGAATTTTTGTTTTTACAAACTCTTTACGTTTCTTGTATAGGAACATCAAGTATGTTTAATATTGGGAAACCTAACATGCTTCTTTTAAACGTTAGCATGCGTCATTATAAATGTTGACATATTTAATAAATGCTTATGTCGGCATTCGTTTATGTATCAATGTGTTATATATGCTGGCGATTATGTTACACGTGTGCTATTTAAACACTTACGAGTAAGAGTCACAAACGCAAAAATTATTATTCCATCCAATCCCACCAAAAGGTTGAGTACCTTAACTATCTCATATAATACCGCTTTGAGCTCCCTCATATTTTGCTTGTTGCGATCGTTTTTCAAAGAATTAATGAGAAGAAAATTTACGACTTTGAGGTCCGAGGCAACTATTTAAATATGTTATTAAAATAACAAGTAGGCAGGTAGGTAGGTACTTGAACCGTGTAATGAATTCTTCGAGGATTATAAAATACGCCCGAAACCGGATATAATTAGGACCGAACACACACACATAGACGCACGCCAACACACACAAACACAAACCGCCTCGCATTAAAAGTCATTGATACATTGTAACGTATGTAAATAACTAAGTGTGCTGCATAAACAATCTGCGATAATGTTCATATTTCAATGGACAGTTGCCGGTGAAATATGACAACACAAACATATTGTTGGCAACAAGATGCGCTGTTACCACACACACACATTTACGTTTGAGCTCGTGAGTAGCTGAAACGGATTAATGTAGATTATTAAATAACAATATCTAATATATCAAAGCATAGGTTGTTAGTGAAGGCTCCGTGTGTTTCTGTTTGCGGAGTTGTATTGTTTTTGTGTTCGAAATGCTGTGTGTAATGCTGTGTTAATGGGAACGAATTTTTCATAGAACACGGTGCGCGACGCGGTCTATGAACGCCAGTGCCCTAAAGGTCTCGCGAGCACAGAAATGTAAACAACAAATCTATCAGCCCTATAATCAATCGTTCGCGAGCACAACTTTATAAGCGTAAAGTCTAGATTGAGTAGGAGAGCTTAAATGTATACGAGCATATTAAAACGTTACTCGGCACACGCTAATAGGATCGGGGCCTTCGGTACCTATACGCTGTCGCGGTGGGTGCGCTCGCGGTTCCAACACGATTAACGTCAAAACGAATCATTAATAACAACCGCCTAAAGACGCAGGTACTCGGCGAACTGGAGGTGTACCGTGTAGCGCCAAGCACGAACGGTATTCGGTTACATATCGGAGATACGTCGAGTTGAAGTTGCGCCGAGAACCGAGTAATTGAATTTTACTCGGTTCGATTTCCACCGAGTCGAATATTCGCGCCGAGTTGTTCGGTATGGATTTATATAGGACTAGCTGACCCGGCAAACGTTGGTTTGCTATATAAATTATAATTAACACTCCCCCAACCCCCCTTACAGGTGGAATTTCGTAAAATCCGCTCTTAACTGACCTCTACTCGCCGAAAGGAATATTCCCACCAAATTTCAAGTCTCTAGGTTTCTGGTTCCAGAGATATCATGATGAGTCAATATATCACTGTAAATCTCCTACACAAAGGTATATAGAGATAAGATAGAAGATAGATTTCAGTGCAAAAAAAAACAAAATAAAGTGAGTATAAAATGTAGGTAAATATCTTTATCGCCTACATACCTACATTCGATTGTGTGTAATTATACGAACAACGTGTACGATAAAAAAAAGGATAACAACTAAAAAAAAGTTATCTTATGTGCAATGTAAAACATCGACTTACGTATTACGGCTGACCGCTCTACTAACTTTCTAGACTTACCTGTAAAAGAAAAAAAAAACAAATAACAAACAATTTTTCACCGACAACATAAAATAAAATAAAATATATATCAAACATGAAAATAGTTGCGAATTAAATATCGTGTCACCACCCTAGAGAAAACTAAGTTATAACAACGATAAGTAATAGATGTATGACCTTCGATTAAGTGTGTATATGAAAGAAAGAAAGACATGTCTATATATGTATGTCTATATACGTATACATTTATATTATTGTTCCGGTCCAAGATACAGGTCTCTTCTCATAGCGAGAAAATTCTAAGCCCTAGTCCACCACGCTGGCCAAGTGCGACTTCACACATTTCATACTACATATGTTTATTACGTATCTAAGGGGTGCCGGTTTCCTCGCGATGTTTCAATTTGCCGTCACAACGAGTGGCATTAAATTTTAATAAGTTACGAGGTGCGTGTCAGGATCGAACCCAGAGCATCCAGAATGCGAGGCTCAATTTGAACCCACTAGGCTATCACTGGTTAGCCGGCTGCAAAGTATATTATTGCCTTTTTTGTAAAGTGCACAATTCCAATTTGTAGCGGGTTGTCGATCTAGTCCAGGTTCGATCCGTCACACCTGGGAGGGTACATGCGAACTTAAGGCATCAAATTTGAATGGAGTCTGTCAGTAAGCGAGTGAGCGAATGAGCGAGCGAGCGAGCGAGCGAGTGAGTGAGAGAGACGCGATCCGACCGCCGCACACGTCGATTCGCTTGTCGCATGTCGACGTAATATCGCACGCGTCGGTAGATGACGCAACGCGTACATCTGTATCGACCGACTGAGATTAATGACCGTGCCCCGATAACAGAGGCGGCGGTGCGTTCAAGACGATCTATCGACAGCAATTAGCAAATTCAATCGGTTGCAGTTTGATTGACCAAAATATTAGCAGCAACGCTGCATATACATATGTAAATACTAGTGATAATACTGTACTTAGTTAATTCTTCGTCCATTCCCTGTTATTGTAAACGGACGGTTGACAAAAGTTCTTGTATACCATTCAATGCAATTTTCATCATACGGATATTTGTCTTGAGTGGGAATCGAACCGACGACCTCTGTTTTGCTGTCATGTTCTCCAACCACAAGACAAAGTGACTAATGAACGATTTGAATTACATATTTGAAAAATTTATGGCATCGAATCTTGCGTTCATACGGCAAACGTACTCAACGTTTAAGGGCGAGGCATTTATTTATTTATTTAATACTAGCGATCCACCCCGGCTTCGCACGGGTCCATGGCTGATACTGAATACACTACAGAAAAACTGTAAACGTATTATACGTATAAAAAACCTTCCTCTTCGATCACTCTATTTATTTAAAAAAACGCATCAAACAAGCATCATTTAAGCATACAAAGGGATAAAGGGACAGAGAAAGCGACTTTATTTTATACTATGTAGTGATTTGAAAACTAACGATTGGTTGTATAGAAAAGAAAATCTTTATCTCGCTCTAATATAAAAATGTTGAAAACAATGTAGGTCTGTGGGTAGAACGGGCCGTAATGAGCCCACACGCGCGGAAGCCTCCGTCGCTATTACGTGACGAATGTATTAACCGAGATTGACATGCAAACAACGTCCAGTTCTTTAGAAGATTGAAAGAAAAATGTTCAATTGTTAAAGTAAAAAAAATGTAATAAAAAAAATGTTAAAGAAAAATTAGAATTACAGCAAACTGTTAGTAAACGTAATTATTAAGACGTGAAATATGGAATTTTAACTAATAACTAATAACTATAATAGTCTAAGACTACTTTAAAGAAAGGGGTTAAATTTGTGTCTATAATAATTAGTAACTAACTCTAATGCATTAGGAACGCTTGTTAGAACGAAGTTCCTTATCGCGCGTTGCGAAGGAGGCTAGACGGAAAAAATTCAGACGCAAATTGTCCGACATAATAGTGTTGCCTTTTAAAAGAACAAAAAATTATTACAATTCCTTCACTAATTAATCAAAAGGAACTTCGTTCCACCCGGGTGTCCCTTGACACCTCTCTTGTGTTTTTTTAGGTTAGAGTTAGGCTTGTGTTACATACATAGATATTGAAAGTCAAACTTCACAAAGGGCCATCTCGTACTATGGTAACCGGACAGCTGATGAACTAATTATAATGTTTACTTTACCAAATACATACAGAACTGCTCAAAGCTCAGTAGGCGTGAGGCAACATGCAAATTGTTTTGCATAGCAAAATGAAAATAGTAAAATTATTCCATAAAAGTAAAGTAGGTAAGATAAACACTAAGCACAAACAGATACTGAATACTAAAACGGTTGGATAAATACGAAACCACGAAAACAATATGAACTAAATACAGTAACAAGACTTGCCGAAGAAACTCCCCCTACGAGACATAACGGCCAACAATGACTTTGACGGGACACAAGATGAATCGCCTCCGTGCAAACATTTGCACCGGAGACACAGAACATCACCCTCGCGCGCAATATACAAACATTGTATAAAAATATGTATACTATTCATATATACGATGATATGGAGATTTTCAGAGGTAAACCAATCTGCTCTTCAAATGACGCTTTTATTTGGTCTCTTATGCCACTGAGCATTCTTCACCACACTGCCCCAGTATCCGTGTAGACGGTTTTACTTCATAACTATGCTTTAAGACGTAATTAAAGAAAAAAAAAATTCCTCTTCACCTTTATTCCCAGTCATCGTTTCCTCCTTACCATATTTCAACGTTCCTAGTTCAACAAAGCGTATGACTTCACCGTACACATGTATACCCTAACGGCAGTGGGTAAGTAGCGATAACGTTTCACACAGGATATGATCCAATTCGCTATCTGTTCCCGCACCAGATATCGCTCGCGAAGTCATTGATTAACGTTAAACGATTGTCATCGGAAGACCAATCTATTTATATCTTGTCCTTTGGCGTCATTTCTCGCAAATCGAGCTCGGTAAGTACGTCGAACTGCCGCGTTGACAGACTAATGTAACGTTTCGAGTTGAATGACCTTTAATCAATAATCAAATGATAATTTGCATATAGCTAGAAATGAAAATAAAATTGAACATCAGATTTCAAATGGAAATAAAAAAAAATTGCTTCCGAATAACACACTCGCATCCATACGCTTTATTTTTATTCCACTCTCTTCAAACTCGAAGTCGAGATTTACGAGCGAGCCGTAGAACGCGACCTATTTTGAGTGTAAAATTACTTATTGCAGTTTCTTGTGACGGCACGAAACAACAAAGGCTCTGCAAGATTGTACACTGAGCGTGGACCGTCGACTTTGCGTTGTGACGCGTAGGCAGGCAGGCACTCGTAAATGCACTTACAAAACCAGCCCAACTTGGCGAATTAGAAGCGCCTGTTGTTCGTTCCGTTTAATGGAACTTCATCACACGATCGATGAGACAACAGCGGACGGTCAACATAACAATGAGCTCGAGTAAAATGTTAGCCATTATCGCCAAGCTTCGCAAAGGAGTACCGAGACGAATTGTATATAGCGTTCGGATTATACAAAGGTGCGTTAATAAAGCAACAAAGGCCAGCATTGACGCTTGGAAGTGACGCAACGGATATAATCTGCGAAGGCGTCGCCGGCGCCTGGGACTCCTACGCACAGTCGAAACGCAGGTAACAATCTGTTGCGACGTAGCCGACCGGTTTCCACACGAAAATAAACACACTCCACGCCGCGAAACGCGTAGCCATTAGAAACGAGCATTGACCACACGAGTGAGTGAGTACCTTATAGTGACGTTCAGATGCGCTCGAAATTTCTTCGCTAATGATTTCTTCATTTGTACGCGTTAAAACTTGCTAACGCTAACTAAACTCAATCGTTTTTTTAATCCTTTCAATGTTTTCTAAACACGTGTTTCATCTGATAATAGTGATAGTCTACAGCGGCGGCATGGTGCTGATTGGCAGACATCGCACGTCAAAGTCAGCGGTGCGTGCCAGGGTTGGAATCCAGATCCCCGGAATGCGAGAGCGAAATTCGAGCTACTATGCAAAGAGTGCTTTTAAATAAACACCACTACTGACCTCCTTCAATCTGGGTTACTCCGGACTTTACTTCGGTAATAGGACGGGTGGAAAAAAGAGCATTCAGCGCAATCGCTTCACTTCGCTCTTCTGAATGGTACGCAGTAATCGAGGCGTGAAATTTCGTCGACATCGAAATAAGACGTTAAATGTTTTTCTCTCTTTTCGTGTTCTTGTTCGCTAAAGTAGCTATTAAAGTGCAAACAGTTGAAGACGGTTCCGTTGGTATCTGCGGCGTCCATTATACGAGCATATATTATGATTACACACTGGTCACGAATCACCGAGGGTTCCGAAGTTGTTGAGCACGCAGATATGCTTTATGGTCGGATTCACATGAAGGCACAGAGAACCCTAAACTTCGTATTAATGGTGAAAGATCACTTATTACTACAACTGTATATTCTGTAACATCAATTTTCATGCAGTTACTTTATTACTCGGTCGCGATTACAGCGATATTAAAACGATTTCAAATTACATTGAAATTACACTAAGGGCGGACTTAGTCGATGCATAGGAAGCACAGGCACAAGAAGAAACGGATATAGAAATGTCTTTTAATGAAATCTTGAAAGATTCTAAGCGATTTTTTAACAGTATCGAGTTTGAAATCGATGAAGTACGCAATAAGAACCAAACAGCATAGAAAGGAAGCACGCCAAGCATAAAACGTCGGCTGATATAGAACTAAAGTGAATCAAGGCCGGCGTATCGTATTTAGCGCAGTGTAGACGCGCACGCATTAAATTCTAAGCTAACGACGCGATGGCAGGTGCATTAGATACTGGCGCTTATATTAGAAGCAGCGCAGTCGGCTGCGAGCTGGAGCGCGCATACCGTACAAATGCATTTCATTTCCACGGAGGTACCTTGCACGATATACAGAATCAAATGATGTATTACCCATTCAAAAGCTTGTGTCGGATCTATCGTAATTTCGTCCTATCATGAACCTAAAAAGGGGTGAGTCAAAAAAGACAATGTTTAATGTGTTCAAAAACTTAAACTAAATTCTTCGCAACGCTAATTTAATGTCAAAAACGGCATCAGAAATAGAACAAACACCGAAATAGACATTTCGACATTAGCCACTAAAGTAAACAAGTGAAAAACCTGAAAAAAATACAAAGCTATTTATGTTAATGGCTTTTTAGTAAAAAATTGGCAAAGATGCGGATCTCAATATCTGAAGACATTTACTTCTTGGCGAAGATTTAATTTCTATTTCGTTAGCTTGTTATTCAATCACCTGCAAAGATCGTAGCAAGTGGTCGGCAGACACTCAACATAATATACCAAAATATCCAAACATTCGTGTTTCAAACATCTGCTTTTTTTAACACTAAAAGGAATTATATATTTTACATAATCCTATCGTAAAGGATAAATGATACTGTTTCTAGTACTTTCAAAAGTATTAAGGCTATCAGATTCTTAAGTATGGATTCTTTATTTGATAAGGGCTAGGCAAATTTTTATTCACATACAAATCTTAACGATCACCATGGAAACCTTGATACTTAAGACTTTGATATATCTATAGTAATGGATGTTTCATGACTATCTGACACTAAACAACGCAACGCATGTACGATGGCAATTACATGACATACTGAAATTGATGAGTCAATAAATATTTGTACTGGTCGAGAATCAAACCCACATCTATCGGCTCATCAGTCAGTCAGGGTCCGTGACCGCTGGAGCGACGGGATTCTGGCAATTGTTTATCGGAGGCGATTAACAGTGACGGCGGTAAAAAGCATCCATAGAAAGCGGTGCCCGGAGTCATTGGCACCTGATGCTGAGCCAAACCGAGGCAAGGTCGCATCGATAATAAGCGGCCGGTGTTATGTAACGGTTTGTTTATGTTTTTTATGCGTGTCGCTTGTACTCGTTTATATTATGATTGAATATAAAAATGCTCTTGCATATACGTAATATTGAATTATGCTCCCATTTCTAAAATTGGTTTCTAATGACTTGGCGCTCTGGATATAAGTGGGCACACAGGATATTCGCTATATATTACGTTACATTTAATAACGGAATATATTCAATGTTTACGTTCGTTCTACGTTTGAAAATTAAAAATTAAACACGTTTGCTTTTCGAATACACTCGAGTCGAGCGGAATATCATTCTTGATACTCGTATATCGCAATTCAATTAATGTATTCTTCAAACTAGAAAATATCTTACGTTCGAATTTCGTCTGATAAGCGAATGCTAGTTAGTAATTGGAGTAACGAAGCGATGTGTTGTTGAGGAGTCGACAACGCGTCACGTGTGCTCCGACGTGATTGTGTCGCGTGCTGCCCGCGCGACCGTCCGTATGAATCACAGATTGTCGTATACAACCGCTTCATTATGTGGTTATTGATCGTATTTGAAAACGTGTACTATATGCCGATGGAGACCAAGACTACCAAACAGGTCAGACACTTGCTGACGGGGGAGTCGAGTCTCCGAAATCGGCATGTATGCATGAAGAGAGCGATGGATGTGGATGAAGCAAGGCAGATTTGCAGGGACAGAGACATTTGGCACTCTGTGCTTTTTGCCTACCCCGTTGGGGACGTAGCGTAATTATAATAACTATGTCGTATTCTGTAGAAATTAATACAATAGAATCGTCTTCAGCCGTCACGATCGACTGGGCGTTTCGAATTCGATCGATTTGATTCAATACGATCGATCGCTTGAGCGGCGACGTTACTGCCGCTAATCGTTCGGATATGCGAACGTATAAATATTTTTTTGTCGTCACTCTCCAATTATCACCCGAGTAAATTGCAACATGGAAGCGTTTAAGGATTTATTTACACGCGAATGACTTAAAAGTTTTCATTAGTAACTTCAATTTAATAGTATTTTTCCATTGCTAACTTAAAAACTTTCCAAATTTCAAAAGACATCTAAACATCAGTGTACTTTCGTTTTCAAACGTTCAAAACTTCAAACATGACCAACTTTCACAGAGACTTATATAACCCATTTCAACCTCCGTAAGGGTTAATAGCAAGAAAGTAAGAATTTAGCTATCAAATGCAGGAACTTTTCAAAATGTTTTACATATTCTATCGATCCATCAATCCTTTGGAAATCCGGAGTTTAACATAAGACTCATAGAAACAAAACAAGTGTCTTAGGGCTCCGCGCCTACAGATAGTTACGAGAGATGCTTGAGGCGAAATTCAGCGCTGCAAAATAAATAAATAAATAAATTCCTGTATTTAAAACTACTAACCTCGGTCGCGTTGTAATCATTAGCGCTGGCTTCGTTACGAACGGTCTGCGCGTGCAGTGTAAAAGCTAGGACGAGAGAGCATGTAAATTTGCAGGCTTCAACTAATTAGTTACAGATTACATTTCGAGTGGAAAATCAGTTCCGCGCCTCGAGATGAGGGACACGATGGTACGTATGTACATTATGTATAAACAAGTATCTATGTATTGAGGCCCGGCATTTTCCAATGTAACAATGGAATAGATGTTTTTATATTCCGATAAATCAATTAGAAGATACCAGCTGACCCGGCAAACGTTGCTTTGCTATATAAATTATAATTAACACCTCCGCAACCCCTCTTACAGGTGGAATTTCGTAAAAAGCGTTCTTAGCTGACCTCTACTCGCCGAAAGGAATATTCTTGCCAAATTTCAAGTCTCTAGGTCTTCTGGTTCCAGAGATAACGTGATGAGTGCAGAGTGCAGATGCAGATTTACAGCAATATAATTATATGTACATATATAGAAGATGTAGGTATCTGAAAGATCGTCGCGATTCAAAACAAAGCACTGAAGTATAATAAACAGGAAGTATACATGTAAAAAG
The DNA here is from genome assembly GCA_018244895.1 of Myscelus amystis hages. NCBI lineage: Eukaryota > Metazoa > Arthropoda > Insecta > Lepidoptera > Hesperiidae > Myscelus > Myscelus amystis. The sequence continues at coordinate 13,950 of DWQT01001697.1, forward strand.
GCTGCGCTGCGCTCTAGAAAGGTATCAATCAGTTCAGCGACCCGCGCGCTAGGGTTGGCAGGGTCCGGTACCCACCCCGACTGTCCGGTATGGTATTACATAATTCAGTTGAATTATCAAAAGGGAAGAGGTTCTGTTTCAATGACTTTTATCATATTATATAAAAATTATGATATTTAATATAACGTTAGGGACGACAAGTTCAGACCACTATGGCTACCACTGCTTCAAATAGACTGTATGAACGTAAAACAAACACAACGTAGTAATTGCTTATTTAACGAATTCTGAGCACTAATGATAGTGAATATTTCTTCATTGCATTTGCGATCGGTATACGAATAAAATAAGCTCAATCTTTTTCAATCAATCTGTGTTTTTACGCCCAATTTCCTAATATCTATCGAAGCTATACTGTCAAAAATTACAGTAGATCGCCTGGCCTCGTGGTCGAGTTTTTAGAGATCCTGACTGTAAAACCGGAGTCCGGCGGACCAAGGGTGTGTCTCTACGACGCCTGTAAGCCGGGCCACGGGAACGCCCTCGCACACGACCGCGACCAATCCGGCAAACAATCGCCAACCCTAGCGCAGCGCAATCGAATCTATCTGCGCGTTAACGGGACGGCGCGGCGCCGGCGCACCGATACCGGATTGTTTTATGTTTTGACCAATTATTTTTATGTTCTCACTATGAATAGCTCTTCAATGTAATCTGAGTCATCGGTAGAAAAAACTCTCGTAAACATTTTAATAGAATCACGATCTGTATTCCATGTACGAGCGTACGAGGCTCGTACTGCGTGCTGGATAAAAATATTTAGATAAAAATAATAACAAATTACATTATAACAGTAATCGTTGGATCGTAAATCTTATTCATATAGTGCATTATTTTAGTTATTATTGGTATTATCTGCTGTCGTAAGACTATGAATAAAGTGTTTCTTTGTTTCTTTCATTGACTGTCAATTTGGTATTGATGATTGGTTGTCGCGAAAATCTTCAACGCGATAGTGATGTCTCTCGCTTTTTATCGGCTCCCGCAGATTAACGATAAGGCGATGGCGACAGTCAGCTGTTCTCTTGTTTATTAAACCCCATAGCGGGCCTCGCGGCCTCGCCCAGCGCCATGTTTAGACGCGCGAGTTTTCCAACATCTAATTAACCGGATCGACATTGATGTATAACGGACGCCATAAGATAATCGCCTTCATTAATTCTCGCTACAGATCAACTAACGTTCCACAACTCTGTTCGGGCGTTAATTGGTCGCATCGAGTTTCCGAGGGCAGGGTGGCTGCAGACGTATCCGGTGCCGCATCGCACGACATGTCGCGGGGAGCTGTCGCGGCGAGCGCTACTGATGAAAGAACGTGTGTAGGTGAAATGAATCGGATTTGCAATTGCAGAACCACTGAACATATTTATAAGGCGAGTGTGTACGGGACGGTCGAAAGTAGTAGCTACTTTAATTGATTGACAGACGCACTGAAGGCAGGGCGGGTCTGGAGAAACTGCGTAAAACCGTAGCTGATGAGAAAACGGTGCGACTGTAGGACTGTAAGCTCGGTATGCCATCAGATCGCAACGGGAAATGCGTGGAGACTCCCCGAGCTTCCTCGGTTCGATTATGGTCACACCGAATGCGGAACGTCGTAGTTCGTTTCCGCATCAACGCAAAAAGCACAACTAATTGCCACCAGTTCTGGACTGCGATCTCAATCAACTGGATACGCGATGCGACAAGACGTTATACATGAAGCGAGCACGTGACATTTGTTATATATGGCTATTTGTGATTGCGACTTCGGTTTATACTGAGCCGCTGAGATGTTTCGAGGAAAGTCTTAATAGATGGAAATGTACTGGTATGGATAGATATACATAGATAGGTAACGTAAATGTTGGCGATGGCTAAAATTGGGTCCATAATTCAATTTATACATATCGCTGCTTTGGAAAAATACTGTCGTAACTCAAAATGAGTGAATTTTTCAGTAGAGCACATTAAAGT